>JAODTR010092413.1:0-13876 GCA_025399935.1 Amblyopsis rosae | reverse complement strand
AGAGAGAGAGAGAGAGAGTGTGTGTGTGTGTGTGGGGGGGTGATGTTTAGTTCTGTGTGTGCGCTTTTGCCATCTGATCTCCCACAAGTCCTTCTTTGAAAGGACACTTATCTGTGCAGCAGGCTGTAGTAAGGCAAAAATGTGAGTCCAGGTGATACTACTGCAATAGGAACCCCACAACTGTCATTTATGTCAAATGTTGTTGATTACAGACTTGTGTGAAGGATAATTCCGGGTGTGTGTGTGTGCACGCACTTATTTAATGAGGGCTTTTATGCAAGGCCTATTGACATTAACCAAACAATCACTGTGAAATGAGACTTTGTTTTCATGTAATATGGACATATAGTTGAAAGCTGTGCTTTGATGTTGCACTAATTAGATATGTAATCTACAGTGGGATACTGTAAATTAATTGAATATTTCTCCCAAAAAAGGGTTTTTAAAATCTTTTAGTATGTAAATAGTATTTAAAGTTGCTTGTAATTTATTGTTGTGACAGTGATTCTTTCAGTTTCTGCACTTTATTTATAAATAACATGCTTTTTACATAAACTCAAATAAAACAAGATGGAAAACGCAAGCTTTTTACATGGGTGGGTGCATGCGCATAGTTGATCTGTCAGTGGGTAAATAAGATACATTACTCAGAAGTGCCCAAGAGGTCAACTGATTAGTTTACTTATATTTAATTATAAATATTGTTTAAATAAAGTAAACTATTGTAGGCTAGATATATTTGCCTACATATGTGAACAGTTAACGAGGCTTAACGCAGGGTATACCAGGAAGATTCTTAATGTCACTATAATGACTTCAATGAAATTGAACAGAAACTAACATACCGATATATCAATAATTGACTTATTCGGTAGATGGCGCTGTAAGACCATCAAATATTCCCAAATGTCAAGTTGATTCATGCGTATCAACGAAATTCTTTGTACAGTAAATAACCAGAAAAAGCATAAAATAACCAACATGGGAAATGTAGATTAGGCAATGGCCTATAGGCTGTAGGCTTCTTATATGGGGAAATTACAAAAACACTCAAACACACAAAATTACAGTTATATTAAAATGCAGTCATAGACAGCATAGCCTATACAAAACACACAGTGCAGGCAAATTAAAAAATAATCACTAATTTTAGGTAGGCCCTGCCCCTATAATAGTGGCATAACTTCGACTTGATTTATAATGGGAATCAGAACCCTGCATAATTTCATACAGACGTGGTTATGCCTGTTACTGTTATATGTTGGATCTTTTACTATACACTTTTTACACATTTTCCATAACATAAAAACACAAGAAAGATTAAAAGTTTATTTCAATTCAATAAAAATGTAGATTTGTTTAGGGTCATGGCATTCTTAAATGTGTAATAATCCTCATTCAAACAGTAAGTGTATTCAAATAACCTACACAGAGGCAACATTAATAGCAACTTACAGTAGTATGCCTATTGGCACAGTGCAGTCATCCACTTCACTAGGTAATTAGTGCGTGTGCGTGTGTCTGTGTTTGTGTCATAGGTATATGGTTTGTGTATGTGCCCGCGCGTGTGTGCGCGTGTGGTGGTAAACGTTACCTATATCGATGTGTGAGTATTTGGTTAACTCTGCATGCTATACTCAACCCAACAAGCTTTTTAGCGCTAAATATATATGTAAACGGAACAGTCCGCGGTCAGCCGGCATTGCCTTGGCTCAGGTAGCACGCCCCTCTCCCCCGGAATCCATTTTCCATGTGTTAAGAGTACAGTTCTCCCTCACGAACACGGAGGCACTTGATTGGAGTGCAATTTCCCGCTAAAAGCGTTATTCTCTCTCCCTTTATATTTAGACTTTGCTACGTCGAATGGCAATGCACAGCCATTATTGGCGGTATGCAGCGATAGGGGGGTCAGGCATGCAATCAGAGAGCGTTGCGCAGAATTCCTATTCCATAGCTGGCTGGCTGGGCTTCTCTCATTAAACCTGCAATGTGGGGGGGAGCTCTACAAAGGCAAACAAACATGACCTACTACCCACACACAGCATTCAGAAGAAGGTGTGAGTGTGTGTGTGTGTGTGTGTGTGTGTGTGTGTGTGTGTGTGTAATGTATGCGTGGGCATGTGGCTGTGTGTGTGCATGTGTCGTGTTATGTACAGTACATTGTGTGTGTGTGTGTGTGTGTAACCACCTACTGTACCACCAACACCGCAGAACACACTCACAGATTTTATTTATCTATATAAACAAGGCAGTTTGATGTGTTTTTCTCACATTAATTGAACATCAGCAACTTGACCTGCAGATAGCGCATGAGTCGTGACGTGAGTGGAGCTGTGGATCTCTGTGTTCCTTGGGGGAGGATATGATGTGGTGTACCAACTGTTGGGTGTACATATTGAAGAGGTACAGACGGGGTGCCATCCTGTCACTCACATGGCCCTCTTGTAATATGTGCGTGCGTGTGCGTGTGTGTGTGCTTGCATGGACTTTGTGTTTAACACATGGGCATGAATAGCAAAACATTTCTCATCCACACACTTCTCATCTCCTCCAGACATCTGTCGGGGGTCCAGGGGGCATCCTCCTTGGTGAGAAACTCGTAAGAACTTTAATGACTTCCAGTATTTTCATGCATTTTTAAATAGCCATGAAATTTAAACTAATTAAATTGTAAACACTTATTGACAATTGTTTGCAATGAGGCACATTTATTCTGCAAAAGCATTAAAGCATTTTTAAATCAGCTACAATCGTAATATCACAATGGTAAGGCACTATGCTGATTTCCTCCTCTGACAGTGATGACACTTTGCGAATGTTTTCACATTTTTAACAAAAAATTATCCAGGACTGCTTGTGATCCTTATAATAATGGCGGTGGTGGTGCTATAGAATCAGCAGGTTTGTAGAACAAGGTGGTAATAATATGGAAAATGTGTAGACTGATAAAGAAACAGAACGAGAATATGGGTTCACTGAGTATAGCCTTCCTGCTGCAAATTACGTTATTTTTCCAATAATCGCGATCATAACAGTAGGCAACCGTTATAATACAGTACAACCCTAGCCCTTGATGTAACACAGCTCCCATCTCTTATGGCCGAGAGTTCACGTCCTGTTGAGTTTATTGACAAGAGAATTGCCCCCAACAACCCATTTATAGTGTAACAACATGTTTGATGCTTATGGGTATACTGTAGGCTTGGGGGGTAGGGGGCATTGAGACAGTATCCCGTGACGTCCATGGCTCTGCACTGACATCACTGAGTCTAAAGAGAAGAGCATAAGGCAGACGAGAGACGCTCCAGTTTACAGTTTCTCCGTGAAGTCTGGCTCTGGTGGGAAAGAGCGCGATGCCGCTGCACCTCGGAAGGAAAACGTCTGATCTTTGCAAAAGGAGCGGCATTATATCAGCTGCTCATTGAACTTTTGGACACCAGCCTATTTGCGGGAGAGGGAAACAACTCTGCAAGCGCATGCCTAACATTTGCAAATTAATATGCAACGTTTTGACGCCGTATATATCGGTACACAGGACTGAAAAGTTTTATTTTTTCCCTTTTTGGTTGCATTCGACGCCTGCTGAAAGATGGATATGGAGTTCGTATTCCAGATTTTTTTTTCACCTTTCAAGAGTTGGTACTACCTAATCAATTCGCTTTTGATATAGGCTAGTAACAGTAGATCAAATCCACTGCCTCGTTTGCACTTGTAATAAACTTTGCCTTATACGCACATCTCCAACGTCAAACTACGAAGTGTAGGCTAACTGCCAGATGCCCTCATCTCTATCACACACGCAGATTTGCAGTTGACCGTCATAGTTCGTTTAGTAGACTATTGTCACTTTTTTGCTTTGCTGTATTTTCTGATGCACGACAGAAGGGTCTGTAGGCTACCATTCGTACAGAACACTGTTTTTGAACTGAAGTTTTCAGTGTTTGGACGTGGCATAATCTTGCACAGGACGGCGCATCAATATTTTAATTACAGAACATTTAATTGTGTCAAAGAAATCACTTCTGCAAGGTGGCAGTTCTTTTTTTAAGACCGTTGGTTGGTGGTGCATATAGACATTACCCAGGACTTGCAGGCCTGCGATTAAAATGGACTTGAAGCGCTTGCCGTGGAGGATGCGAGGGAGCTAGCAGAACAAAAACAAATATGACAGAGGTAAAGTTTACTTTAATAATCATTTTTTAAATATCCTAAAATAGATTAAAAAAATAAAAACTACGCTATCCTTGTTGGTCGACATTATTTTATTAGCCTCAATATTTTATTGTGAAAACTTTTTTTTTTTCAAGTTGAGCAGGCACTATGGGCAAGCCGGCTATTCTCAGTAAATGTAGCAAGCTATATTAAAAGCCAGAGCTATTCCCGACATGGCCACGGTCATGGACAGCGGTTGCTCTATGGAGCTGATTGACTGGAATAGCAGCGCAAGCAGCAGAGCCTCCATCCCGTGTAACCAGAGCGTGCTGAAGCTGGCGCCGTACTCCGCCGAAGCCACGGCAGCTTTCGCCACCGCCATAACCCTTATGGTCCTGTTCACAATCGTGGGAAACATTATGGTCATCATTGCAGTGCTGACCAGCCGGTCACTTCGAGGCCCACAGAACTTGTTTTTAGTGTCACTGGCCGCTGCGGACATTTTAGTAGCCACACTGATCATCCCCTTCTCTCTTGCCAATGAACTGCTTGGCTACTGGTATTTCAAATCCCTGTGGTGTGAGATCTACTTGGCCCTGGATGTTCTGTTCTGCACCTCTTCCATCGCTCACCTGTGCGCCATCTCACTAGACCGCTACCTGTCAATCTCCCGTGTCACGTACGGGCGTCAGCGGACTCCCAGGCGCATCAAAGCTGCCATCGTGGTGGTGTGGCTGATCTCGGCCATCATCTCCTTCCCCCCTCTGCTGTCCCTCAACAAAACAGAGGACGGGGCTGCAGGCAGTGAGAGGGGGCCTCAGTGCCAGCTGAACGACGAGCGCTGGTACATCTTGTACTCCACCATCGGCTCCTTCTTCGCCCCGTGCCTCATCATGATTTTGGTGTACGTGCGGATCTACCAGATCGCCAAGCAGAGGACGCGGTGCCCACCGGGCGAGCCCCGGGTAGACGGGGTGGGCTTCGCCACGCCGGGTCAGCCGGCGCGACACATGCAAGCCAACGGGAAGGAGGACGAGGAGAGCTCCCCGCCATCCTCCAACAGAACGGCCCTGTCCAGGCCCCCCACCCTGGCCATCACGCCTTCTCCATCCCCGAAACGCTCCTCGCCCTCCCCTAACGTGACCGCCAACAACCTGCTGCCCCCCCCGGCCCCGGCCCCGGCCCCGGCCCCGGCCCCGGCCCCGGCCCCCACCTCCCCCGTCGGCCCCTCGCAGCCATCGGTGCCCCCCTCTCTCCCAGCCGCTCAGACCAAAGGGAAGGGGAAGAAAGGCAAGCGGAAGGCCGACAACAACAACGGCGACAGCTCCAGCAGCGAGAGCGACGTGGAGCACAGTCACGAGGGAGGAGGCCGCGGCAGCGCCAGCGTGGCTGGGTCGCCCACGGGCAGGGGCCTCCACTCTCCCGCCTCCATCCAACGCTACCGGGACATGGTCGCCACTTCTAAGGGGGCGCGCCTGGTGCCGGGCAGGAAGTCAAGCTCGGAGACCACCCCCGGGGTGGCCAGACGCAAAGCCATGGTGAACCGAGAGAAGCGGTTCACATTCGTGCTGGCGGTAGTGATAGGCGTGTTTGTGGGGTGCTGGTTCCCCTTCTTCTTCTCCTACTCTCTCCAGGCGGTGTGCCCCGAGACCTGTGCCATCCCTAAGCCCCTCTTTAAATTCTTCTTTTGGATTGGCTACTGCAACTCCTCGCTCAACCCAGTCATATACACCATCTTCAACAAAGACTTCCGAAAGGCCTTCAAAAAGATTCTGTGCAATGGCGCCAAGCGGACGTTTTTTTAGAGCGGCCCTGGATGCTAAGTGATGGGGTGCGTTTGCCACCATTGAGATACTGTACATGGAAATGTCTACTATCGTTTTACTATTTGAATGCCGTCACCGACATCACGAAAGGGCTGCCTCTTCAAAATGTGTTAATCTGTGGAAATATTTTATGTTAAATTCAAAATTAAAATGCCACAGCCACAGTTAATTAACATAACACTACGCGGAGTTGGGAAACATGCCACCTTGTGCTCAATGTGAATTTGTTTTCACATAGCACAGGGCAGAAAGGATGGACGTGGTAATAAAAGTGGAGCCTTCACACTCAACTGCTTCAACATCTGTTTTGCCAACAACATATGAATGCAAAATTTATAGCCAGGCCACACTGAGTAATGAATAATGGCAGGAAACTGAATGGATAGGAAGTGTTTGAGTTCTGTAAATGTCCTATATCCGGTCTGAATGGAATAGAAAGATTTGTGGATGATATATAGACAGTAGGTAATATGGTTGAGGCAATGTGATAGCAGATATCTCTACAAGTAAAATGTACATACTCACCATGTTAGAGAAGAGCTAAATAAGGAGGAGAAGGTATAAAGTTCATGTGAATGCCAGAAGAAACCAGTAATATGTTATGTTAAAACAGTAAATACACATTCAATTTGAATACCTCTTGCATTATTGAGAAAAACAGATACATAATGGATATCAGAATTTGTATTTGCCCATGTTTAAGACTGGCTCAGTCTTTTTATCAGAACATAGAGTACAGAAGGCAGGAGGCTAGTTTATCGTGCTGATATGTGGTATGTTTTTAAGGACAACATCATAAGATATTCACGAAGGCAGAAAATCAACACACACAACAGCACCCTCATCAAGTGGGAGGTGTGTGCTTTTTATTTGGCATCCACCCTTGTGCCAGACACTGGGCACCTGACATGTAGTGGCTTACATAACAGTTAGCATGGCTTTGCGATTATGACACGGTCACCTTTCTAGAGTACACAGAACAGTGTGTGACGTCCACCTGTTTTTCAGACATTTTAAAGACATTTTTGATATTAAAAAATGACTGCACTCTGACGAAGAAGGAGAAAATGCATCTGATGATTGAAACTAACAGAAAAGACAGCACTAGTAACACAACCTAGAGTGACTTAAAGCACCACACCAATGGACAAAGCAAACCTTCTCAGTATTGAGTGGCACAATTCACTTTTTTTTCTCAGTAAAACAGACTTGATTTCTTACAGTATGTGTATCTGCTCGGTGGGAAATATCATTGAAGACGCCTACCTACCTTTCCCCTATTACAAACTCTACATGACAGTAATAGTTTGTGACGAGCTGCAATTTTCATAACGAAATAATGCATAGGAACAATGTATTGTTTATGGACACACACATGGTGATAAACAATCATGTCTACATTCATTATTTTGAGCAGGGGCTACTTTTCTCTCGTGGAGTCACTCAGACTTCAGTACCCTGCCATCTATAGGACATTGTTGCTAAAGGGCACCAATGCCTTTTAAAGTAAACATGCAGTTTTATCCTAAAAATACACAGAAAAAAAGTACAAAGAAGATCTCTATAACTGTGAATACAATGCAGGCATATTGACTCTATGGGACAAGGGCTGTCAGCAGCAACACCTTGCTGTGCTTGCTATCTACTTCTGCTGACCTGTGTGTGTGTGTGCGTGTGCGTGCACTTGCATGTGTGGTCTGTCAATATCTGGACTGTGTAAATGCAATAGTGTATGTGTGTATGTGTATGTGTATGTGTAATCCTATTCAACTTTGGAGTGTGAGTGCCTATCCTGACTGCTACAGTATGTGTTAAATATCCATTATTGATATAATAGCTATCATATCTTCTGGCCTTGCCAACAGTCACTTGATAGTCATACTCGATGGAAAAGTTGCAATATGAGCAGTCTATTATTATGTTGTTAAGTGTCAACTGGGTGTCAGGCCTGCCTTATGTAAATGATAATAAGTGCGTGGCTTTGAAGTAATCATTACCCTGAAGGGACCAAAGAGTTTTAAGACACCAGCCTGACTTTGTGACACGTGGCTGTGTTGCTTTAACAAAATAATAGTAGATACATAGGTGATGTTAATGATGAGTGAGAAAGATGATAGACACTGTATTATTTAATTAGAACAATTTTGCATTTCTAATAGATATATTTATAGTTTTATTTTTATTTTATTTTCAAATGTAAGTAAAAGCAGGCACATTGGACCATATGTACAAATATGTGGGAATATAACTGAATAATATATTTATGTTGAATTGCAACCATATGAAGAGTTACCTGCATAATGCCAGACCTACAATGCAAAGTGTGTTGTCACTGTTTTCTTTTGTCATGGTACTGTATATTATACAATCAAAGACAAAAGCACATTCATTAACATGCCATTTTATAAACTATTGTGCAGCAGGATAACTCATTATTAGAATCATTAATGTCAAACATTTCCTGAATATGCAACCCAATATGAACATGGCAAATGGCTTTCAACAGGATATAACCTACAAACCATAGTGCAGACAACTATTCACACATTTAATATATGAAATGGTTCCTATTTTCCAAAACTATAATACCGTAATGCATTGCAAAAGAGCAACAAATATAGATTCAGACTGATTACTTACTTTGAATTTGTGGTGTTGCTAATCTGCTCATGCATATTCCACATGGCCTTATGTAGTGAGACGCTGCTTTGTTTGTTTTGTAACTCTAAATTGGCTGAAGATGCTTCTTTCTCATGAAAGTGAATGTACTTTCTCTCACTCACATTGTGTTTCGACCATGACAACCCATCTGTTAAACTCATTCTCTAGTTTGAAAATAAAAAGCAATTTAAGCAAGCATGACACAGTGTCAATTGGATTATTTTATTGATATCACATATCAAGGAAATGGGAGAAAAAAACAAGTCAGTCCACTGGGTGTTCTACAGGAAGTGAATACTCATTATTGTATGTTGTGATGCAGATCTAAGATAGTTTGGAAAACCATAACAGTTTTGCTTCTCTAGTAAATAGTCTAATTTGAAGAATAATTTAAAGCTTCATGTACACACTAAGGGAAGCTATGGGCAATTTTACTTCAGGACAGTAAATTACAGATGAAATTGTTATTGGAAAAATTACTTTTTCGAAGTGACACAATCTGAAATCTGAAATAGTATGAAGATAACAACACTTTTCTTAGTGTATAGTTTAAACTGTAAATGTAAATCATCCTTCAACCATTGTGGAAAAGCAATAACACGCAAATCTGCTTTTTAGAATAAATGTATATAAATGACTAAATAATATAACTGCAAATTGATGAATACATCTCTATAAATAGGCTAATAGCATGTCTCACATGAGATACAACACAACCAATAACTCATCCTGTAGACCGCTTTCAACTCTCCAACTTTCACACATGCGCACACACACGCATGCACACACACACACACGCGCACACACACACTAAGCTCACACCTTGATGGGATAGTTTGTTTTATTTGATGTCTATAGACAAACTCAAACACACATGCTCCTCGACTCAAGCCAATTTCCATAATCACGGCTGGGTATTATTTTTAAGAGGTAGGTGCCAATAAAGACCAGAACAGAGCGTTATAGGAGTGTGTGTGTGTGTGTGTGTGTGAACAATTAGATAGGCCCACCACACTAGGGCAGGTCCTCAATGTTGTGAAAATCACCCTGGATGCTACTCACCAGTTCCACTGGGCACCATTGATTCAGATGGGTGTACTGTAGCTTCTCTGCTGTGTCCTGAAGTCCACCACCAGTTCCTTAGTCTTGCCAACGTTCAGGGAGAGGCTGTTGACCTGACACTACATACTCAGACACATGCACATTACAAAATACATTAAGGAGCAGTGTGATTTTTTCCCCCAGATGAAGCACCAAAGCTGACATGAACATAAACAATGGCACCTTGCACCCTTGCTATATTAATATCTCTATATTTGGGGTTTTCTTTGTGATTGGAGGCCAAACTTAGTTATACTAGTAAATGTATGATATGGCACATCAGGAGGGTGTTTCAGCACTGAACAATCTCCTATTTCCAGTCTCCTCGGATTTACAGCACAACATCAAATGTCCTCATTATTTGACTGTTGAGGGAAATGAGGGAAGGAACCAAAGGCTTGCTTAGCCTCGCGAAACATCCAGATCTTGTGAGATTCAGTTTAATTTTGCTGCAAGAATCAGTCAGGAGAGCTTGGAAATGGGGTTTCAGGCCGGTAAACCATATATTTTGTGGCCAATCAGTGTCATACTGTTATCTATGGGGTTCAGGTTGGTGTGACGAACGCAGCGTTAAAACATCAATGGCGAGTCCTAGAGGTTAAGATGCTGCAATATAGCAGTTGTATTAGAAGAGCAAAGCACCGCATTAAAGGCTTTTCTCAATGGAAAATGTGTTTTCACTCACTCTTCTCCCGATGTTTTATCTTCAAGGGTGGATTTAACAACAGGCTCCGCTGGTTCACAGACTCCCCAGATGGATGTGTCTAACAGAGCATATATCTGGCATGTCAGGTTAAAGCATGCCACCTCCCCCAGTAGAGATACATTAAAATGCAGAATATTTGTCTAATGGTACAAAGCCATGTTGACATGATGTATGTAATTATGTTACAGCTTTCTTAGGTGTGTAGAATAACTTACTGTAAGAAATATATTTTCATATGTAACATTAAGATTTAAGCAATGATTTGTGATTTACTGTATGAAATATATTTCCTAATGTAACATTAAGGATTAACAAATTATATGTGACTTACTGTAAAATCAGATGCCGGAAACATACACATCAATAACAGACATGTCCTTCAGACAGAATCAGAGCCCTTTCAGAAATTCTTCTCAGGAAAATGGTGGCTAAATGATTGCATGCAATCAAAGAGTCCATCACTGAATTAGAAATACGCCTCATATCACCCTGCCCTGTAGACAATTACTCAGCCACATTATTATGCCTCCTGGTTTCTGTGGGGACCAGAATCCAAATAGTCACATTGTCATCACTGGTGACATCTGGCTCTACTCAAATAGCTGT
This sequence comes from Amblyopsis rosae, assembly GCA_025399935.1. Taxonomy (NCBI): domain Eukaryota; kingdom Metazoa; phylum Chordata; class Actinopteri; order Percopsiformes; family Amblyopsidae; genus Amblyopsis; species Amblyopsis rosae. The sequence goes on along the minus strand of JAODTR010092413.1, from coordinate 2,824 downwards.
ATTAGCGCTATATCTTATTTGGGAAAATTAGTGATCTATTACAAAAGAACGACCTCTACTTACCCCGAGTGAATAGCAACGGTAATAGTGCTCTTTAATCTTTAAGGAGAGAACATAAAATCCCTAATTAGAACAGAATAAACTGATGGGAGATGACTAGCGAGGGAAGTGTTAAATTACACTGTTGAGTGGCAGAAGTGGGAGAGATAAAGTATATTATGTAGCCGTGTGAGACTTTTAAGCAAGGTTTCCAATTTTGCAGGGAAGAGTAAGACTGCTGTTTCTTTATTTAGCCAGGCCAGCATGGAAAGGTCAAGTAGTTCATACTTACACACAGACATGCACGTAGATATACACACACACACACACACACACACACACACACACAGAAAACACAACATGCACACACATTTGTAACACAAAGAGAAACATGTTTTATAGACATGTCTGCACTTACACACATACCTGCTTACAATACACCGGCCAGCGTTATGGCGAAAACATACTGTGCACACGTACGTGCACCCCAACCCCCCCCAATCATCAGGAGCTTCCTACACATATCCAATCTCATTGGCCTGCCGGCCTGACTTGTCATCTACAGCAGGCGCGTTTGTAGTGTAAATTATTTCCCCATTGATCCATATGAAACACTCCAACGTCAAGCATGCCTGCAAGGCCTTATGGCACATAGGTTTGTGTACGTTCATGAGTGAGTGTGTGTGTGTTCTGTGATCCCAGTACTGTGTGTGTGTGTGTGTGTGTGTGTGTGTCAGTGTCATAACTTTTGGCATTCAAGCGACAACAGGATGTGGTGTTTACATGTCCAAGTGTCACGTTTGTCTCAGAGTGACCCAGTAGCAGCACAGTATACTGCGGCCATTGCTGCCTTATCTGCTGTAAGTTTGTTTTCTGTAGTGTCCATGACCCAATTGATAAGGTCAACAAGTAAACTCTTTTAATTAAATACAGTGGGTGGAGATCTATCCAACCCGGTATTTAATCTTGTTCATTATGACCTCAACCCACAGTGTCTATGCACAACTTCCTGATACACTGATTTTCATGGTATGTGTCTCATGGAAACGGTTCCATGCCGATTTGCCAAGGCAACTTATTTAATGCAATTTTTGTGTATATATTTTTCTTCCTTTCATTGACAATCAAAAACGATTAAGGTTAAAATGCCGACTAGGTTGCAGACATTTTTAATATTCATTCAAATAATCATTTTACAAGATGTCAGTGAGGCACATTGCAGGAATGAAAAAGGACCCTAGGTAGCTAATACATTTTCCTGGGAAAATGAGGGGTGAGAGAGAGTGAATGCAGATAACCTCAGCACTATAAACAAGAATGCAAGCATCCACATAGACGCAATTGTGTGCAAACAGAAAGACGCATGCATTTGCCTTTGATAAATATACCAATAGCCACCGCCTCTAAAACCATTTTTTATTGAATGTATCCAGACTGATTAGCTGAGCATAACTAAAAATGTTAAATTAGCTAGATCAGGATGTATCAGGAATTATGCTTTTTGTGAGAGGTATTATTATTATTTGGGTAAAATGGAACAGCTTGTTTTGACCACAGACATACTATTCTTAATTCACAGTAGGACATCCTTTCCCCTGGAGAACACTAACAACAGAATGTTATAATGGATGCTCCAGAGCAAACCTCTCAGCCTCAAAGACATGTTTAAGTGTATGTCTGCAGTATGGGTCTCTGTGTGTATGTCTACATAGCTCTTCCATGACGTTCCTCATGCATAGCCGAGAATAGTCTGCACCATCAATGTTTGTTGACAGATTATCTTCTGGCTTCTGTCAAGGTGACATCAGGCAGCATGGTAATGGGCACCATGAAAACAAAAGGGTGGGGGAGGATTTTGGATGATTGCCATCGGTTGAGAACATTTGCAGACGGATTATCTCAGTTTATGGAAACACAGTGATGGCATGGCCCATCAATAAAATAGGGTTAACAAACCAAGACTGCTTCATAAGAACTGTGTTCTTGCACACCTTGAAAGATGTGTGTTATATTTGTTTATGTTTTTCAGATGTAAACCTTTCCACAAAACATTCCCCAGCCCTGCCCTCTTATCAATTGTCATCAAGTGTTTCTGGTTGTGTAATTATAGAGTATTTAATTTGCTTGTGCCCCATCAATTTTTGCTAGTTTATCAAGGATGTCCATACATGCGCCCAGGATGTCAAATGTCTGAATGTGTAGGTCGACCTGAGCCTGATTTGCGGAAAGATCTCTTGGACATTTATACCATTCGTACCAGTCTGTTTTGTTTTTACCTGATTCCTGTCTACTGTGTTAGAAAAACACATCTTGCATGTTTTCTGTCTGCATTTGGGTATGGGTTTCAAAATTATTTCTTGACCATTGAGATTAAGGATCTGGGATGTTCCTTATCCTAATTACAATTTATTCATAGTTGCATTTGTCCAAAGTGAGTTACAATGAATAGAAGTATAATAAAACTGGTCGGCATTAGGCATCTTTCTCAAGGCTCAGGATGCCAGGGATCAATTTAAAACATTTGAGTCTGTCAGTCGGCTGTAGCAAACCTCCAATCGCCGTCCAGGTGGTTAATTCAGCTGATGCTGACAACAATTAGGGCATGTCATTGATGTCATTGCCACATGGTTCTTGTTCTGAATGGTTGAAGGTGGTTAATAGTGATGGATGGTAGAGGTTTTATATATATATATATATATATATATATATTGTAGTGATCCAGCAGTCGAACCACGCCCATTGATAATTCATGCTGAGGAATTATTAAGGTTTGAATATTGGACTG
>JAODTR010092402.1:0-13877 GCA_025399935.1 Amblyopsis rosae | reverse complement strand
GGAGGTTTGGGGTACCCTGCTGGAGCTGCTGCCCCCGCGACCCGACTCTGGATAAGCGGATGAAGATGGATGGATGGTTATCTTGCTAACTAGGTTTTCTATGCTAACTATCTCAGCTGAGTCTGACTTCACCCACTGCACGACTTTGAAAAACGTTATCAAGGAGCTGAGTGTGAGGAAGGGAAGGGCGGAAAGGGGTTCCCTATTAACAACTGATAACATTTTAATTTGACGACGCAGGAGCAGACAAGAAGTACTGTTTAAAACCAGCCAAGTCCTTGGGCAATTATTAACAGATACGATGTTGTAGAGCAATTTTCAGACCGTAAAACCCATATTTGTGCAGCAACGTGACTTTCAATATTACGTGAATATTAACTCTCTTCTTGGTCTTTCTATTTAGTTTACCACACAATTTAGGCTACCGTTACTTTTGGCACTGTTGGTCCATGATTATATGGGATGCTAACCCAGGAACACACACACACACACACACGTGTGCCTTCTGCCTTCCATCGCCAGGCCGATGGCGCTCCCGAGGACGACCTGGACATCCACGACGACCGCCTGTCGTACCTGTCGGCTCCGGGCAGCGAGTACTCCATGTACAGCACGGACAGCCGCCACACCTCGGATTACGAGGACACTGACACGGAGGGCGGGGCGTACACCGACCAGGAGCTGGACGAGACGCTGAACGACGACGCCGACCCCACTCCCGCCCAGCCAGCCATCACCCGCTCCTCGGAGCCCGTGCGCGACGACTTGCCCGTCACGCAGGAGCCACCTGGCTACGGCGGCTACCGGTGCACGCAGCCGGACTCCATGAACCGCATCGACCCGGCCGGCTTCAAGGGCACGGCGCCGCAGCAGGTAGCGTTTCTGAGGGCCGTGCGTCTTCCCTGTTGTCTGGAGGCCGTGGTGTGCATTAGAAGGGTGTTCTGGAAGCGCTATTGAAGCTCCTCTCTGGCCGTGTCTGTCTGCATACTGTTGCTGGTAGGACAATAGCAGCGGAGACGTGACAACTTGTGTGGCCAAGTATTTATCAAAGTATATATATTATATATATATAAATATATATATATTACTATATTTATCTATATTTATGATATTTATTTATTTACCTTTATCTGTCTGTTTGTGAGCGTGAGTGGTTTCTTTTTCGTTATTTTGAAAAAGGAGAAGAACTCTGCGATAATCTTGACTGTTAACTCGTACTGTGCCCTGTGTTGCCGCAAGATGTCTTATCGGTGGGACTGTGCGTTGGTTGTATTTCCTGTCTCTGCTGTTCTCACTGGAGCAAGGAGCTTGTCTGTCTTGTCCATGTGTCTGTATACTCACCTATGTGCACTTCACAGTAACTCTCATTTCACCTGTCACCGGGACTGATGATGTCACGCCACCAAGTATTAATGTGCATGTTGGTAAATGTTAGTGTTAATCCAGTATCCAATGTATTAACCGAGGCTCCATTGGCCACCGTGGTATTCAGAACTGAACCCTTGTCTTCTCATGATGTGTTAATTACATAAAAAAGGGGAAAGAAAAAGAACGATGTATTCATCTATGTACCCATAGAATTAAAATCCAGTCGGTCTATACTAACAATGAACAACTTTGTCCTGCTGCTAATTCCTAACCCTCACAATCCATTGGTTGGTGCACAGCTACTGGTAATGTATAGCGGTGGGCGATTGGTTGTTGAGTATGCATTAGCACCAGAATGGAGCACAACATTGAAGAGGGGGCTGTTAAGCTAGTAGCACTTGTGAGTAGCTGGCGCTAACGTGTAGGCACGTGTTATTAAACGATTCTGAACCACTTCACAGAAAGCAGTGGCTGCTAGCGTCCCCCAGCAGCCTGAGACAGCACCCCCTGCTGTCAACTTCACTGTAAACACTGTAGGGGCGCCTAGCTCTGAGGAGGCGTCCCACGCCCAGACAAGCTCAGAGGCTGCCTCGCTTAGGAGGCCCAGCTCTGAGCTAGCCCCTCGCAGCCTGACTCCAGAGCCTCTACAGTCCGGACTGGCCAGTTCAGAACCAAAGGTATCCATCTGACCGACACTTGGGATCCTCCGCGGCCCGGCCCGGCCCTGCTGAGCCCCTGTGCTTCTACTGCTATCGCTGCTACTGCCTGTTGTTACCTGCCTTCCTTCCTTACCTGCCATCCTGCCGTCATGGTGCTCTCTCTCTCTCTCTCATTCTGCATGTCTGCTGCTGCCCTCAGACAGACGGGCGGGCGTGGGCGTGTGCATGTGCCCCCAGTCTGAGCGTGTGAACCATAGAACTGGGTGTGAACACTGGTAAACAGCTTGGTTGTCCTGCACCTCCATAAAGAGGAGCAGTGAAGACGTTAAAGCGCTTTACTCACTGTTGCTTACCGTCTTTGCATGGCCGCAACATGTTTGAGTTCACTTCCTTATCAACCGCTAGCTGTAGCTCTGTGTTGTACCGGTTAATGCGGACCAAATGGATTGTTTTTCTTTTCATTTGTTCTATTCTGGTCATTTTTTATTCCAGTATTTGAAATGTAGCCATGAAGCCACTTTCTCAAACTATTTGTTACTTTTCAAATATTGCGTGTTTCTATTTGTATATGGGTTATCGTGTATTATAGAAACGTCTTAAGTTCTATACTACTGTAGTTATTACATTTATCTATGGCTCCATGACAGTGGGAGACAGTTTTCTCTGCTGCGATATAATGCAGTGGTGCACAAGGTACAAAGTTAATCTTCATTAGAATCGGCTAAATTATTCCTTTATTCGGAACAGTTTCTGCTGTGCAACTACCACTTTGCATGTGTAGATTAAGCCATGAAAACTGGAACTCATTGTACATTTTTATATATTTTTTTCTGTTATCAACTTTGTCCATCTACCTTGTTTGAGTGCTAAAGTTGCAGTGGTATGCTGTCCCGTGCATTGAGCTCCAACTGTATATTTGGCTGTGCTAGGAATGCTCTTTTTTTTAATGTACACAATCTGACTAGTAACCCCTCCCTCTCAGTTTCTCTATTTCAGGTCTTTCCCTTCTTCTTTCCTCTTCTGCAATTACTTTTACGGACTTTGTTTGTCTTGATTTACTTGAACTTACCACAATACATTTAATAACCGTACAGTACTTGGAGCAAACCTGCCTGGTCGTTGACCGTCTTCCCTGTTGTTTTCCCCATAGATGTTCCAGAAAGATCCGTACAGCGTGGACAACGCACCCAGGAGCTCTCACGGCGCCCAGCCTGTGTCGTACGACCCCCAGCCAGCCTACCAGGCCAGGCCACAGGCCTACCGCGACTACGACCTCCCGCCCAGCCACTACGACATGGGCGGCTACGTGGACGCCAAGCGCCCTGCCTACGACCCCCGCCCGCCCTATGAGAACAGCGTCACCCCCTACGACCAGCAGCAGTGGGACCCCTACAGCCCTCCTACGGGCCCGCTGCAGACCTACGACCCCCGCCCGCCCTACGGTGAGGACCACCAGTACAGCCCCCCTCAGCGCTACGACAAGCCCCCGCCCCAGCCCGCTTATGACGGTAGGCCACGCTATGGGAAACCAGGCCCGACGTCCGTCCGCTACGACGACCCCCCTCCTCCGGCCGCCGGTTACGACCTCCGACCTCACTATGACCAGGAGCCCCCCCCTCCAGCCCCCGGTTATGACCTCCGACCTCGCTACGACCAGGAGCCCCCCCCTCCGGCCCCCGGTTACGACCTGCGACCACGCTACGACCAGGAGCCTTCCCTGGCCCCCTACCCCACTCGTTCCCCGGACCCCTCCGCCCAGCGACCCATCTACACCCAGGGCCCTCCTCCCCCGCACAAGGGCTACAAGCCCCAGCAGTACGACTCCCCCTCAGTCACCTCGGACCCCAGCCACACGTCCTCTCCCAAAGCAGAGACACTCTCTCCTTCCCCGGCCGACATGGGCCTCAAGCCACTCCCTGCAGCGCCTAGAGAAGACCCACGGGAAGACGAACCCGTCATGCAGCCCCAGTCGGTCCTGACCCGGGTTAAGATGTTCGAGAACAAGCGCTCTGTGTCTGTGGACCGGGCCAAGGATACAGGAGACGCATCTGGGCCCAGGGTACGACACTGTACACACACCTTTAGCAGACTACTGGAGTCACTGAATACACATTCAGGTCTACGGTATCAATAATGCTTGTGTCTCACTGCTTGTTTTATCACTGGTGTTCTGTAGGCAGCTGATTTGTCTGTAAAGCCTGGCGGAGGAATCCCTAAAGCCAATTCTCTCAGCAACCTGGACCACGACAAGGCCTCTCGGTAAGCCACCTGCTCTCTGCTGTTTCTACTGGGCTCATAGCAGCTAACCCTGGGTTTAATATTCAGATCGTGTGGGTCAATGTGTTTTGTCACATTCTGCCTAGGGTCCCTGAGCCGCAGAAGCCTCAGTCCAAGGTGGCGGACGACATTGTGCGAGCCAACCATTACAACCCCGACGAAGATGAGGAGTACTACAGGAAACAACTTTCTTATTTTGACAGGCTTCAGACTGGCCCTAACAAACCACAGCCCCAAGTGCAGTCTGGCTACAATTATCCCAGGTAACTAGTTAGGGGTATAGTCAGCTATTGCAAGCTAATTGTAAGATAATACACTTTCTGTCAAATTCACAAAATAATAATCTCGCATTTCGCTAGTTTACCTTTCTCTGTGCGTGTTGACTAAATAATCAGATACTTCAAAACAGGCTCTGTAAATAGGACTAAAAAAAGTGGTGCAGACTGAACTACGCTTTGATTCAATGCGTTTTGATATGTGGAGCGACACCGCAGAGGGATATTTAGTTTTGAGCTCGAAATTGGCAAGCATTCTCAGGAATGGCCCTGCCTTTAACACATAAATTAAATAAAGTTTGTTTTTAATGTACTAGCGGTTTATATACAATCTATGGGATTGCTTCTGACTATTATCTTGGTGCTACAGGACGGAGTCCATGGAGAAAGTAGTTCCGGTAGAGAAGAGATATGAACCATTGCCTCAAGTGACACCAGCTGTCCCACCAGTAACACTGCCCAAACCCTCCCCGCCTGAAGGTAAACAAAAGGAACTACATAATAAAACCAGGTTTTTGTCTTACAGTCTAGACATACGAAGGCTTTCTGTCCCTCATTTAGAGCTTCAACTGTTTCGTTGTATGTGTGTCATTTTCTGAGTCGGACTATTCCTGACACTGATTATTCCTGCAAAATAAATGTACTTGACTTGCCCCTTCAAAGCCAAACCTCCAGCCAGAGAGGAGACTGTCCACACCAACTTCCTGCCTCACAAGAGTTTCCCAGAGAAGTCGCCGGTGAACGGCACTAGCGAACAGCCTCCCAAGCCATCTGCCGGCTCCGGAGTGCCGCCAGTGTCCAGCTACAACCGCTACGTCCCCAAGCCCTACACCACCTCTGCGAGACCTTTCGAACGCAAGTTTGACAGCCCCAAGTTCAACCACAACTTACTGCCCAACGACAAGCCAGAAATGGCGCCTAAGGTACAGTGGGTCACGCTAAGAGAAAAATGGCTGCGGCAGCAAGCTGCAAGTAGCTATTAACTGTTGTGTATGAACCAGGTCCCAACCATCAGCTCGGTGAAGCCGCACACAACACCAGTGTCGCAGACCCCAGAGCAGGACAGTGGCCTGGACACCTTCACCCGCACCATGGACCACCGCTCCAAGTTACAGCATAACAACATCAGCGCTGTGCCCAAGGCCATCCCAGTCAGGTAGCCGAGGTCCTGTGTTCACCATTTAAAATGGTTGAAATAGTTTTGTTGTACATTAGGTATGTGATGGGAATTCTGTTAAATAACTGCTCTTACCAAGATCTTGTTTATCAATGTATTTCTCTTTATGAAGAGACCAGTATACAGGTCATGTCAGCTTGTCTAACCAGGCAGACAGACACTGACAGTATACTGAGTGGAGAAAAACCTTTGCTTCTTGGTTATGTACTGTAGCCTTTGGTCTCTTTACACTTCATACACTTTATGTAAGACATCAGACGACAAAGGCAGTTCTTAATAATAACAAGTTAAACTTATCGTATCTGAAAACACTAGTCTGGTTTTTGTTGATGTTTGAAGTATTTCATTAAAAGTCAACATAGCCAGCTAAACATTTTCACATTTGTGCTTACAGAGATTTGTAAAACGATCAATGATTTAACTGACAATTTTATCACAGGTATCAAGAGGCCATCAAACGTTTAGTGCAAAAGGAATATTATTACTGTATTAGAAATGACAGCCCATTTCGCTTGCTATGCCACTGGTCAGGATTGTGCACACTACAGCCCCCCCAGTTTGATTGACGTCCATATCTGACTACCTGTCTGCTTTACTACATCTGACAAACGCTTTATTCTATGGAATACTTGCACTGACGTAAACACGTTCCCAGCAAAGCGCTGTGCGAATTAGTTTCTGAACTGGACGGAAACTAGAAACTAGAATTATGTTTGACTTTGGGGATCCTGAATAGCCTACAATAACTGACCTTGACTGAGCTGTCATCACTGGGGGGGGGGGTGTTGTGCAGAGTATGTGACTGTTAAGGTCTCCTTCCCCCAGCCCCAGTGCCCTGGAAGATGAGGACGAGGATGAGGGCCATACTGTGGTGGCGACCGCACGGGGCATCTTCAACAGCAACGGTGGCGTGCTGAGCTCCATTGAGACAGGTGTCAGCATCATTATCCCACAGGGTGCCATACCTGAAGGTGTAGAGCAGGAGATCTACTTCAAGGTGTGTCGTGACAACAGCATCCTGCCACCACTCGACAAAGAGAAAGGTAAGGAAGGGATCTTGTACTGTGTATATATCGTTTAAAAACAGTGTTCTCATTCTTTGTTTGGATGTTTACCTTGCTATCTTGTATGTTTTCCATTGAAACACAGTTCTATGTAATATAATATAATGTAAAATATTAATGTTACTTTTCCGTACATTATATAACATAAAAGTACTGAATTGTGAGATTTATCTTGTTCCATTTGTAAGCTACATAAGTAATAAATCGGACATTTTCCCCCTCTTAATTGTGACTTGACTCAGAAGCTTCTGAGAGCATACAGTATGTGCTGTTTCAGATAAAAAAATTCTGAAGTTTTTGACAGTTACTGGAGTGCACTTCTGTAAAAGGTTGCATTGAAAAACCCTTTAATTAAGGCCCCGATATACTTGCTTTTGTGCTGGAAAGGAATTGTTCATATACTTGCCTGCGTATCTTGCGTGTATTTAAAGGAGGATTTAAAATATATCTAGTAGGGGGTAGATCAGGGCCGAATCATCCCTGGCTGAAACCGGAATATTTTCCTTTTGAATTTCCTTCGAATTTCCACAACAATAGCCAACATGTCAAAATGTGGAACGGCGTACTCTTAATTGAAAGCAAGTATGTCACGGGCCTAAGGCATACAGTAAAGGCTTAGCACCTTTTGTATGACGCTACAGCGCCCCATGTGTCCTACACCTGTGTGTTCCCCAGGAGAGACTTTGCTGAGCCCTCTGGTGATGTGTGGACCTCACGGCCTGAAGTTCCAGAAGCCTGTGGAGCTGCGCCTACCTCACTGTGCGTCTATGACCCCTGATGGTTGGTCTTTTGCTCTAAAATCCTCCGACTCCTCGTCGGGTACGCTGTCTCTTCTCTGGTCTTTTGGGGTCTTTTGGGCTGGCTGTGTGACCAATTACTGGGATGTGGGTTGCTTTGCTTATGAGGATTTCCCCAATTTCAGATTTTCGCCCATTCTTCTTTGATTCCAACTGGATTCCTAAAATCACTGAAAATCTGTCTTGGGAAAATCTGCCTTATCCATAGTTTTTGTTTAATCCATTTGTGTTTATTTTCTTTGTGTACGCATTTACTTGAAAACTCTCACCCCACCTTTTCATCAAACTATTCATCACGCCCAGCAGTTTTAACGTGGTGTTCAGATCAAAGTGTTTCTGCTGTTTGACTCTGCTGTCACGGATATTCCTCTCTTGGCTTTGTGTTTGAGTCACTAAATATTCCATTCTGTATGCATGCCACATAGACTTGTCTTCCATCGTTCTGCATGAAGCTGCTTTTGTTTCGCTCACATAGCCACCCAAATGCTGACCCGAGGAACAGAGGATTTTACACCAGATGTTAAAGCCTTTATGGTTCTGCACGTTTATAGGGGAAAATAAGCATTGTGAATTGTCAAAACCATGTTTGTTTCTAATTTTGTCTTTTGAAAATGTCTTGGAGCTCTTGATTAGGTGAAGAGTAGGCCTACAGTACAGAGTGTTTCTCACCTCAGTGGGGGATGGGCTGTATATAGAAGAAACAATCACTATAAATAATAAATAGCCTACTCAATTTGGTCCCTTGATTTGACTAGCTAATACATTTAGAGGCAATTTGCATAATATTGCCTACAAGAATATCTATATTTTTTGTATACATAAAATATAGATCAAGCACAGAGAGCTGTTGGTGGCCTATTTCTTCCTGCTAGGCAGGTGCACTGGAACGCCCTTTTAATGGTTCCCATCGAGGGCTTAATAAACAGGCAAATTGGTGCACTGTAATGCTATTTTTAAACGAGTGTCACAATCAGTAGCTCTAGTAGCAATTACTTGTGACACTAATTCGAAAATTAGCATTAGAGTTAATCAGCCCGGCCACTTTTCGCAGCGGTACATTAAGTAGAAGAATCTCCTCTATAGCGTATTAGTCGAAAACAGAAGGCCAGACTGTGTTATCCCTGCTTTTCAAGCCTGTGCCAAGGCATTCTGTCATTTTACTTCTGGAATGTTCTGTTCTTAGTTTGTTCTTTCTCTTCATACCCATTCTCCTTTAACAGTGGTCATTTTGGCAATGGTCAGGATTAGCTAATAATTAGCCACATTTCTTAGGCTGAAACTTTCAAAGTAAAGTCAGCTATTGCAAGCTAAATGTAAAGTAATTTGCAAAATTCAACAAATATCTCCTCGCATTTCGCTAGCTACCGTTCTGTGCGTGTTGAAAACAGATTGTGATACTTCTACACAGCTCTGGCTCCATAAATGGTAACATAAACAAAGTGGTGAACACAGCTTGTATCAACAAAGCCGTAGCACTACGCTTTGCTTCACATAGCATTTCGACATGTGAGGCGCCGCAAGCGATTTTTGATTTGAGCTCGAAGTTTGCAAAAATGACTGACCCTGCCATTAAGCGGTTGAATGAGTTCTGCTGAATTGTGGGAGGATTATCAGGCTGTGCTGTAATCCCCTAACTATCCAACAAGGCCACTTGCCACTTGTCCCTTGCCATTTTCCTCCGCCACTTCTCTTATTGTCTCTATTCTCCTTACTTACAAATGTAAATACTTTTTCAACAGACCTCTATATTCATGGAATAGCTGATGATTGTTGAGCTAGGGGGTCATCTGTATTACGCACGTCTCTTTCTTCTCTTATCTTTACAGCCTTCTTCTTACAAGACTTTGATCTGAAAATCTTGTCATACCCCAAACACATCACTAAATTTATCTGGAAGCATGTGTGTATGGTGGTGCTGGAGCTATTGTCAGAAAAATTACTGTATTTTCCTTCAGATCATGAGATGATAAAGAAATATTGTTTATTGTAGAAATACATGAATATTCAAAATGTCATTAAGTATAGTTGGTTAAATCTATATTTATCTAAAAGCACACTAACTAAAATGAATGTTACTTCACAAGTGACCCTGGAGGGAAAAGAATGTTTGCAACATTATTAAGCTGGTCAGAAAATACAACACACCCTTCTGTGCCTGCGTACTCATTACTACCACTGGCCTATTCATTTCTCATTACATTAGCACTCTGTCCTCGGTGACAAGAAGTGTAATTGGCAATAAACAAAGAGACCAGACAGATGTGGTAATAGTCATTGTTTTTTTTCTTCACAATGTCTCCATTATGAAGCATGGATGTGCATTTTAGGACCACTTTATGACTTTTAAATGTATAGTATATAATTCCTGGAGTGATTTTTATCTTATAAGTGAGATTAAATGTCTCCATTGTATGATTGCCTTGCATTAAAGCAGAAGATGCAGGCATTGTACTGTGTAAGCATAGTTTTTGTTTTGTTTTTTGAGCATCCAATTTACAAAATGCATATTATACGTATAACGTATGTCTGATGGCCTCCAGCTCGGTAAACCACAGCCCGCTACTCTAAACTCACACTTTTCACCCGGTCTGTTGTCCTCAGGCGACCCCAAGAGCTGGCAAAACAAGTCCCTCCCCGGAGACCCCAACTACTTGGTGGGGGCCAACTGTGTATCTGTGCTTATTGACCATTTCTGAGGACTGGCTAGTGTTGTGGGATGTTTAAGAGCAAGCCACGGGGGGCTGTGGTGGACATGACGAAGAGGAATGGACTCACCCATTCCCAATCCCAGCCATGGTTATTCACTGAAGTTGACCGAATAACTGATGATGCGTCGTAATGTTACAAAACTGTCCTTTAAACTCTTCCCTGACTGAAGTCTCGACTTTTAACGGACACATTGGAGGAATGCACGGTTTATGCCTCAGACGAATGACAAATTATGGGTTTTTAGGCTGTACCACTGAAGTACTTACAAATCCATATGGGTGTATTTATATATGCTTACAGTGTATATAGTTTTTTAGATGTCATTTTCGATTTACTGACATTTTTACCAATTTGATTAATTACATTTAAATTACGGTCTACACTTTGTTACACTAAAGTTTAACAGACCGTAATATTCTATTCACTATTATGATTTCCAAATTAATTTCCACTAAGGGAGTTTTGATGAAGGTTTGAGAGAGCAGGAGTAGGACTGTAGTTGTTGGTAATTATGAAGACCATATTGGTAGTGTTTTGTTTTTGCATGTCTGAGTTGTGATGAAGGTGTCGGCCGCTCGTGAGCTGGATATGAAGACCAGGAATCGTTCTAATGCTGTTTTAGCAGGTTTTGTCAGAGACCAGACAGGTGCTTCCATTGCTCCCTTCTTCCCTTCTTTCCTCTCGTACGTACAGGACCTCTTGCTCCCGGCTTGGTGAGACTTATGCATGTGCTTTCTCAGGTCCAGATATCTCTCTCTCTCTCTCGTGCACTCACAAATAAGCAGCGATGCCTTATCTGCAGTATAGTCACTCTTCAGTAAAACTAAGTTATGATAAATTGTGGCAAAATAAGTTTTTGTTTTGCCATTTTGAAACCAGGAACTCTGGTTTGGCACAGAAGAACAGTTGAAAAAGGATAATAATGGCTTGCTATCTTTATCTGCTATGCATATAACGTCAACCCGGTTTAAAGAAGGAAGAGTGGATGTACATAGAGCTATATGCCTTGGTTCTTTGTAAATTAACTTTTTGTACGTCTTTTATTTTGTATAAAACAAAACAAACTTATTTTAAAAAGTGAAGGAAAGTGAACATGGCTGTCTTTATATTCTGGTTTACCCTCAAGCCTTGGATAAGTGAAAAGTAGAACATTCAGCTTTTCTATCGATATATTACACTATATGATGGTCACAATATATAGCTATGGTTATTTACGGAACAGGAACGTGATTGGGTTAAAGGCATGTTCTTTTAAAAGGTGTGCTCTGAAAGCGTTCCACTCATTGATTTGTGAAACTGGATGCTATATTGTGTGCCCTTAAATGTATTTTTGTACTAATAGACAATATATAATGTATGACACACCAGTACTATATAATTTTTAGATATAACACTGCTTTAACTGGATATTAGCGCTTCACGTTTGGCTGACTTCTTTTTTTTTTCTCTTTGTGACACAATTTTGAATATACCATGGTATTAATGAATAAAATCATTTTTAAAGTAAAGCTTATGTTAATGTTAACTTTTTTTCTCTTTGTGAAAAGTGTGCATACTTTTTCAGAAAGGAACTTATTTTTAGAAATTAGAAATTGTGGCACTACAATTGTGTTGTTTTACCTTTTATTATTGCAACATACTGTATTGTCCAGTACATAGGTTTTAGAGCTAAATGGTGCAAAAGTGCTCTTAAAACTGCATAGATCAGAGCCTCAAACTTTAGCATATAGCATATAAACATTCCGCATGTGGACCGCTGGAAAGAACGCCGCCCAACCGCCAGCGGGGGGGACCGCCAGCGGGGGGGACCGCCAGCGGGGGGGACCGCCAGCGGGGGGGACCGCCAGCGGACCGCGCCCCCCATACTTCGCAGCTGGACCGCCAGCTGTATGCTGGGTGGGTGGGGATGAAAGAACAGTTAGCTATGTAAAAACTCTAGAAGTCCACACGTGGGCAGGTTTAGCTGCTGTTTGTTGAAGATAATCGAAAAATTAACAAATAACCTGTTATTTTTGCTAGCAGGCTTGGACCTTATGCAGCCTTCATCACAGCGATCGTAAATCAAAGGACAGCCGATTTGTTGAAATGATAATGCATTCCCCCCACGCCGGTAATCGGTGCACGCCGAATTCATAAACGATGATCAAATGAGAAAGTCGGTTATATTCGCCAAACACGATATATTTGCAGAACCAAAGTAGCCTAGTGTAGTTTTAAGTAAAGTTTTAAGCGAATTATTTTAAGACACCTTGGAATCAATAGAGGTAGGCTACAGGTCGGCCGTGGTGACGTGGTACGGCCATGCCTGTATGGCAGAATATAGTGTAGGATATGCCTAGCTACAGTAAACAGCAGCAAAGCAAAAATGATCGTTTTGTTAATATGTTAAAGTTGTGCAAAGAACAGGTCAGCTCTCTTCCCTGTTTTGTAGCCCACAACTGCCGACGATAGAACGGAACTGTAAACATTACACCGACGTGAACGCAGCCTTGTAATCACCACACGGCGCTTATGCGCGCATGATACTTCAACCACGGCAAAAACTTTAAACAAAGACTTAGTCTGTATCCAGATGTTTTAGACAGAGGCATACTCGCCAGAAATACATTTATAACGAAACGTCTGATAAAAATAATGTTAAATGATATTGCCTAATAGCTGTCAATACATAATTGTAACGGGTAGCCGTCTGAAAGTGTTGGAGCTCAGCTCCCCGGCCCAATTGAATCCCTGCTTGCCACCACTAAAATGTGATTAACCACCCTAGGTGCCCCTCCCTACTAAAATCAGAACGGTGACCGCCCATTGGCTGATTGTCTTGTCCATATCCGTAAATACTGCGCTATAAATTTTTTATTTTTTTTTATTTTTTAAATAAACTGGAGGCTGAAGAATTGCAGAGCAGCTATGACTGCTGCTCCTACAGTATATTCAGTGAGTGCATGAATTGCTCAACGCTCACAAGAGCAGGCAGAAGCTGCTCATGGGAGCGGTTATGGATCTGACACATTCCCCCCACCTGGGGTCTTATGTAAGCCTGTTTTCCTCTAGAAATGTCTCTGCTAATGTTGACACTGTTGTTGACACTAGGTGACTTAGGCTGGCCACTCTGTTATTTTGGCATCTATACTACAGTAAGCGGTTATATCTAGCTATTGTGCTTTATTTATTATAATAATGCTCAGAAACCTGAAGATAATACGCATTGTTGCTTTGTCCCAAAACCACATTCACATCTGTTACGATGCACGTTGCTTCTCAGTCACTTCATGACAATGATGTTAGCTCGTTGATATCACTCGTGTACATGCGACAATTGGGAAAACACCTCCACATGACTCAGTTTATGGATTAATTTAATGCGTTTAATAATCTACACACGTATGAAATATGTCCATTAAGGAGTCATTCACTAAAATATATCGCAATAGAAGCTTTTCCAAATAAGCAAATTCCAAATAGGGAAATGTACTTCCGGTGTTGTGCCAAAAAGTGATTTCCTGACAGAAAGTGATTTTGCGCTCTCCCGCGGAAGGCTGAAATCACTTTTT
>JAODTR010092391.1:0-12500 GCA_025399935.1 Amblyopsis rosae | reverse complement strand
TCGATTTATGTTACGGGTGGCTGTTAGCATTGTCACTCACAAGTGTGTCTCCGTGATATCTGGTGCTATGATAATGCAGTGCTATATTTACTAATTTATAATTAAACATTTATTTAATTCGGTAACTAGCCTACTAATCTTACAAAAGACCTGTAAACAGCTGGACTCTAAACAGCAGAGTCCTGCTCTTCAGTTTTCCTCATTGCAAGCTTAATGTCCGACTTGGTCATTGACTTACGTAGTTGGTCGTCGTACATGTCAATCACAATACCTCGCTTGTCAAGTAGGCAGGCAGGTACTGACCATAGACTGTATATATAAATGGGCAAACCTTCCGTGATGTCATCCATAGTTTTGCTCAAGAACATATTTGAACACCGCGTTGTACTGACTCTGGCCGTCACCATTGCAGTACCTCATGACCCTTATTCAATATAATGGGAACAATGCATTGCTAATGTATTTTTAACTGATTAGTTATACAAAATAATATTTTTGCTTTAAAGTCGGACATTTTAACATTGTAGTCTGGGTATTGACTCCCTTTTGCAGCCAGCCTCAAGTGGCCATTTGATGAACTGCAGAGTTTGTTGCCTCCATGTTGTATTAATTTATCAGCACTGGAGGCTTGGTACTGATGTAGTTAGCCAGCGCTGTGTCCTCGACTTAATGTATGTGTAGTGGCGTTTAATTCACTATATTTAATTAAGCCACTTTGTGTGAAGAGGCAAGATTATTACAACGCATAGGAGGATCCATATTCCAAAAAGTTCTCAGACGATTGTTTTAAATGCAAAAGAAGTGTGATTTATTCAACAGCGAAAATACATACAAACAATTCCATGATCCTATGGTTGAAAAACTGTGTGCCTTCTTACCTCTACCACCACTCCTTGATCCTGACACTCACATTAAAACCTACCCCAGGCCAGGGGATCGTAATCAAGGTCGTCATGTGACAGCAAGTAGGCTAGTTATTTACTATAACAAAAAATAGCAAAAAACAACTACAATTATGTAACATTAAGAGTGTCATAAACAATAAGAAAACTAAATTACCAAAACAATATTACCAATTATAAATGGATCCACCAGTATGTAAAGACTGGCTCTGCGAGACTACCTACAGGCTATCTAGATGATATAGCAACTAGCAAGGCTGCCACTAACTAGCTAGGTATTTCACACCAAACTCTGCGCTAAGTTGTTTTAAAATTTAGGGCAGAATTGAGAGTTTGGTTATGCTAGCCTTACAGCTAGTTAGGCTAGCATAGCTCCCGGTTACATTCACAGGAGTCTCGCAGAGCCAGCCTTTGCTTACTTAAAACCTGGGACACAGCGCTGGCTAACTGTGTCAAGACCTGACTACTTGAAAAGAGAGGTATTTTGATTGACAAGCATGACACCAAACTATGTAACTCAATGACCAAATTGGTCATTAAACCTATACAAAGAAATGTGTTAAGAAACTTGACAACACGTCTCTGGCTTATTGCAGCTATTGTAAATCTGTTAATTGAACTACAGAAAATATATGGAAAAATCGAAATTTGTAAATTAAGCGATACTAGTGCAGTGCTTAATTTTTAATGTAAAATTTTCCATGAATTTTCTGTCGTTTAAAATGGACTACCCTGCGGGTAACCTGAGGCGCTCTTTGACCAATTATGGCTCGGGATGTTGCCAGGTGGGTAACTTGTGGTTCTCTTTGACCAATCATGACTCGGCATGTTGCCAAGCGGGTAACCTGAAGTGCTCTTTGATCAATCTTGGCGGATATAGCCTAAATCAAATGGGGGCATCTCTGTGCATCCATTATGAGCTGGAAGCAGATTTGCATGTCAGCCTCTGGAGCTATCTATTGCACTTTCTAATCGATCAATCTAGGTCAGATTGCTGTTTATCTGGAGATACAATAGAGCAGCTATATAGCAGATATGTTCCTCCTGATTAAACATTTACATACACACATTCACATTTAGTCTGAGTATAGAAAGTGTTCACACATGTTGATACGCCACAAACACAAATCAGAGAGAGAATGAACAGTTCTATGAAAATAAATTAAATTAAAAGTTCCTACCTCAAGAGTAGTCCAGGAATATGATGGGTTTGGGAAGGGGGGGGGAAGAGGGAGAGAGAAGAAAAGAGAAAGATGGAGAGACACACAGAGAGAGAGAGAGAGAGAGATCAAGGCTATTTGCTATTCACCAATTCCGTAGATGACAGTCCATGGTTCATCTCACAATATTGCCTTTTGAAAAGCAGATTCTAAAATTGATTTTGTTTACATTTGGCCTGCTATTGTTTTCCTTCTATCACCCCATGAAAGGAATAATTTAGATTGGATTCTGATTGCATTACTCAGAAGAAAGGCCTTCAGGTCCCAAACCAATGAATAATTAAAAGAGCGATGCTCTCAGCAACCTGCAGGGGGAGCTATGCCCGCTGTGTGCCACGTTGGAACACAGCGAGCTTGCTCAGATGCTTGTAGTCAAGCCCGGGATCAATATGATCCAAAAGTTTCCCAGACAGAGACTGGTGTTGGCCTTTCTGCTTCACATGCCACCATTGTGACTGGACAATCTGACTGTGATGTACAGCGGATTAAGGCAGATAGATCTAGCCCAGCAGTTTTCAAACTGTTGGTCTGGGCCCACATGTGGGTCACTGAGTGGAGTGAGTGGGTCTCGAAAATTTCAAGCGCCCATTGATTGAATGAAGAATATCAATGAAAGGCTTCTGCGCTTTACTATCGTGTTGTTCCACTCATTGGTCGTGAGTAAGGTTGTGGCAAAATAGCCTACTGGTTTCTGATTGGATGAAATCATTAGCAGCTTGCACACCATAGATTCTGGCGCGCTCTGCTCAAAATAATTTGGTGTACACACAGATATAGTATTAGCTATCCACTAGCACATTATAGCATTAGCTAAATATTAGTACACACAGGTATAGCATTAGCTATCCATTAACACACACAGGTATAGCATTAGCTATCCATTAGCACACACAGGTATAGCATTAGCTATCC
The DNA here is from genome assembly GCA_025399935.1 of Amblyopsis rosae. Classification (NCBI taxonomy): domain Eukaryota; kingdom Metazoa; phylum Chordata; class Actinopteri; order Percopsiformes; family Amblyopsidae; genus Amblyopsis; species Amblyopsis rosae. The sequence continues at coordinate 9,466 of JAODTR010092391.1, read as the reverse complement.
ATTAACACACACAGGTATAGCATTAGCTAACCATTAGCACACACAGGCATAGCATTAGCTAACCATTAGCACACTCAGGTATAGCATTAGCTATCCATTAGCACACTCGGGTATAACATTAGCTAACCATTAGCACACACAGGCATAGCATTAGCTAACCATTAGCACACTCAGGTATAGCAATAGCTAACCGTTTACCTGTACTTGGTGTTTAGATTAGTCCTCTCTAGGTGGGTCTAGGCAACAATCCGCTGGGCATTTTACGTGATGTCACATGCTTGTGTGTGTGTGTGTGCGTGTGTGTGTGTGTGTGCGTGCGGGTGTGTGTGTGCTGCATGTGCGTGCGTGTGGGTGTGTGTGTGCTGCATGTGCGTGCGTGCGTGTGTGTGTGTGTATTGTAGCAGCGACAAGTTGCCTGATGTTTGGAGAGAGAAATCCGACGATGCTGCTGCCCACAGAGACAGAGGCTTCATTAAGATTATAAAGTAGTATGTGAGAGAACATGCCACAACCAGCCATAGAGTGGCTCTGGCTCACGGACTAAGATGGAACAGGAACAAGAACCATCTTATATCGGACCAAATGCTTTATAGCTACCATGGTATCTCTCTCTCGCCTTCTCTCTCTCTCTCTCTCTCTCTCTCTCTCTCTCTCTCTCTCTCTCTCTCTCTCTCGAGAACGAGAAGATGTTTAGATAGTTGAGAGATGGTCAATATCACTTCTTATCGCCTTCTGCCGCGGCTGGGAACAAAATCAATTACTGTCCCCATTTCGGTGTGTTGTTTCTGAATGGAGTGTAAAGAGAAACCACCCTCTCCTTTGCAAGCTAACGCACATTGCACACGAGATGAGAGAGCGTTTTGTTAGCCAGCGTATGTATGGCTCACAAGGCCGCCTCGCACTGATCCTAGCGCTAACAAAGGAATTGCTACATGCAGTAGTAATGAGGCACAAACATAAGATGGTGGAGATTTAATAAAGTCGTCTTCTAGTGATATTTACAAACAGAACTGCTCCACGCTGAGCGTGGTGCTGTGGCCATGGGCCTGCTACTCCAACAGTCCAAGGCAGGTCCCACAACACACATGACCTTCTGAGTCTGAGCCAAGTCACTGGTGTCAACATCCATCATCCAACCAAAGACATTGCTTCCACTCTGGTGGCCGTGGTCAATGGTCAATAAACATCTCAACTAACTCACTGCACTCAATGTCTCCTTGCATCGCAGCCTTGTCTGAAACGACAGCAAGTCAACGGGTGGCTTGTGGCTATAGTTGACTCCTGTGCTCGAGGCATGGCACCGGTTTCCCACTAGCTTCAGAGTTCATTTTAACATCTTGGTCATCCCTTATAAAGCCTTGCATTGTAAAGCCCCCTGGTTCCTTCTGGACTTTTTACACGCAAACACACACACACACACACACACACTTCTTATTGGTCTTAGAGGTCTTCAGGCTAAGACCTTATAACTTCTAAGAACCCATTTTGTTAAAACAAACTGTGCTTTAGGCTCCAATAGGCTTTGGAACTCTCTACTATTGTACTATAGTATTATTGTTTATGTGTATCTATTATTGTTTTGTTTTAACTGATACATTTTCACAAGTAGAGTGGAATCGTAACCTCGTTGTATGCAGAGGTTACAGAGTTATGGATTATGGGCGCTTTTAAAAACACTTTTAGCCAATGTGGCTTTTTTGATCGGATAGTGTGCAGTTTGTTGTCATTAATTAATCATCTTTATTCTATTTACTGTAAAACACATTGTGACACCACTTTGCCTGGGAAAGGTGCTATGTACTGTAAATAAACTTTATTTACTCCTTCCTGTAGCAGGTGCTCTTGCTACAAACACAAATCCCTTCACAATAAAAGTCCCCCACAAGTCCTGTACACCTCCAAATAGCCCTATTTTTTTAAGCTTCGTGGACAGTTCAGTTCAGTAATTCGGTGTGTCCTCGCGGGTTGGTCTCTGGCTGATGGAGACAACTGAGCAAATGACCTCAACAGTCTCTCCGCGGGGGAAGGCAGCCAGCCAGATGTGGACATATGTTAACAAACATCATTGCTATAATTATGCCTTTGACAGGGCCCCTATTACATGTTGCTGCGTTGCTCTGTTCTCTCCCGCTGGGACCGCGTCGATTCCTCTGGGCTCCTGTTTCAATGCACAGATTGAAATGGATGGTTCGCCACGGCGACCGCTTTCTCTCATTAACCGGACAAAGCCAAGCTTAAATGTTTGACAGCCGCACCAGCTCAAAGAATTCATCACTTAGACATTCAGAGAGAGAGAGAGAGAGAGAGAGAGAGAGAGAGAGAGAGAGAGAGAGAGAGGGAGAGAGAGATGCTAATATAATGTGAAGCATTTGCATATGACAAAGGTAATCTCCTGGAAGAAGTTCTGCAATTGAAACTGAAGGAATCATTTCATCTTATCATTTCCCCCGCCACCCAGTGTAAACAAAAAATACTAAACCAGAAGGAACATTTTGGAAGTTGTTGCTGTTGTTGTTATTACTCTACGAACCGTCCTCTTGGGCAATGGTGCCAAAGCCAACTAAGAAAAGTGAGACAGTAAAGATATGCTGTACATACACTCTCACCTTATTGGCATTTAAAGTACAGTCACCTGGTCGTTGCCTGGCAACAAGTGTCATTGATCTCTCACTGTCGAATTTGCATATTCACTGCATGTTGTTTGTGTCCTGATTGGCTAAGAGCAGACATAGACACACATTAATTAAACATCCTATATTGGACATTATACATGTTTGTTCTAATAACTTAAGATTTATATGTGCATTTGCATGCGTGTGTGCATTAGGCTTGTGTGTGAGTGTGTGCACATGTTTGTGTGTGCGTGCATGCGTGTATGTGTGTGTGTGTATGTGTGTGTGTGTGTGTGTGTGTGTATATGTGTGTGTGTGTGTTTGTGCATGCGTGTGGGGCAGGGTCAAGACAGGGAGAGGGATTCTATATTCCACATATCCTCCCTGCTGTAACCACCTGTCAATCAACACCCTGGGTCTGTGTGCTGAAGTCCCAAACAGTGTCTCACCTCACAGAGAGACAGACATCTTAGTTTATACCAACGTCCTGCTACACAAAAGACCTTATAGAAGACACAGACCGCTTCAAAGATTCTGAATACGTCTATTTGTACTTTGGTTGGAGAAAAAGAGGCTATTGTCTGCTTTATAAAGGCCAAACCATCATATTAATACTTGACCATGGAGACTGTGCATATAGAGGTGCATCAAAACGCAAGTATGCAAGCCGACAGCATAGTATAAGTATAACCTGTGAGAAAGAAAGGGCTTTTAAACCTGTTTAAGATTTGACTGGTGCAGATGTTATATCCCGGTGACCATCGAAAGTACAGCTGGTGAGACCTGGCAATGTACTGTAACGCATAGGACGTAGGACTCATGCACCAACAGTCACCTTGGTATTGGTATACTACTTAAAATCTAGCGTACGTGAGCGAGCGTCTTGTCCCACCCAATTAACGGTTACAATTGCCTATACATGGTGACTGAAACTCCCTGAATAAATATTCATTGATGACTGCAATGATGGCAAAACCCAACAAAAGTAATTTCAACCAATCTCTAGAGATTTGTGGTATGTGGGGAATTCATTATAGACAAACTTTTTGTCAGTTTGAGACACCGATCTAAGATTACTTCTACAATTAGGCGTTTCTAATAATAGATAGCCTACATTTAAAATTCATAGTGATGTCCCTGCTACATGTGAGATTATATTTGGATCTATTTTTCCCATCTCTCAAGATTCTTCCTTCTGCCATTGGAGTCGCAGTTTCCCATTTTATCCAATGTGTGTGCGTACGCATGGTTCAAAGTGTGTGTGGAGGCCCGCACATTCTCCCGTCAAATTTGTTTTTTTTCATAGATCACAACCTTTGCGTGCAAAGTGTCTAGTCTAGTCCCGTTTTGCGTGTGTACGCATCCTTATAAATGAGACCCCTGGTATGTATATTATACGTACACCAACTTATCAATCCTGATGCGCAGGTGTTTGACGTGTTGACTGTAGGTTTCATCTTGCATGTTATGCTTAGCTTGCATGGTGCCCCACAGCTGGAACACATTCAAGTTGAAGTCACACAGACACTAAGAAAACACTGAGTCAGTCTTTCTCACATTTACGCATGCACCTACAAGGACTACTACGTGTGTAGAGGTGTTCATCAGGACCCTGCTGGGTGATGCTGCCTTGCCCTGGGCCAGCTGCAGGGACCAGCCTCAGTAGACCAACGCCAGCCAACGTCAGCAACACACACACACACACACCGTTGATTGTAGGTGCCAAACATCACCGGCGGCTGAAGATCCAGGTGTGAAAGCTGCGGAATGAGAACGGGCAACAAAATGTTCTGCCTGCGTGGACATGTCCACATGGCAATGGGTGTCCTACTAAGCTCACAAAAGAACATTTCTTTCCAGCAAATATCTTAGTTACATATATTCATATTTAGATATTGTGTGTATATATACACAATATTGTTCATGGGAAACAATTTGTGCAGATAAAAATCACAGTTTTTGGAAGGAGGGGGGCGACTTATTACCCATTATGCAGACTAGAATGTCCCAGCGTTCCATATAAGTCAATGGGAAGGTGCACGGATTTCACCATACTATTTTGAGTATATACCACTAAAGTACCTGCGATCAATCTGAGGCCACAACGTTTTTTCATGACACCGTTATGCCACTATATCTCTACAGAGAATAATAGTTTGCTGCGGTATTAATCTTTAACACCTTCAGCACTATCAAAGTCAAGGCAAGGGTCAACTACATATACAGGGCATAAGCACTGTGTAATAAAATAGTAATAAACGGTAGAATCGCTCTCAGTGAGCGTGTCGCGGAGTGCGTATGTGGCACACACACACACACACAAACTGACACGTGCACATAAACACACACAAGCACATACTGACACGTGCACATAAACACACACACGCGCATACTGACACGTGCGTACATACACTCAAATGCACGCACACATGTACATGCACACACACACACACACTCACCCCCACCCCCTCACACACAGAGCAAGTGCATTAGAGGGAATTTAAGCATGAACGCCGGTGATAATGGCACTCTCACACACTCACACAGCTTGACCTGCAGTGCAAACAGCTCCTCTCCAGCAGATATGATCTGAATCAATAATGCACCGGGCTGGTGCATGAGCTCCAGAGGAAGGCTGTTTGCGTTGTGTCACCTGACCAGAGAGGACTCCTGGAAGAGGGGAAGGCGACCTTTCACCCTTCATGCAGACCAGAACGACCCAGTGTTCCATACAAGTCAATGGGGAGGTGCATGGATTTCACCATAATACTGCGCATTATTTCTCTCTGGGGGCGTTAATGGGTATTTTGAGTACATTACATTAAATCCCAAGTGCCTACGATCAATCTGAGTCCACAATGGTATTTCTGCAGCAAACTGTTTTGGGGTAAATTGACTTTGCTTCAGGCCATGGTAGATGTAGCTGTCTGGGAGCTGCCTACAACAGCCTCCACAGCAACATGCCCTTGGTGACATGCCCATTCAAGAGACTGGAAGCATTCCAGCATTGAAATGCATTACAACCCCTTGTTATAATTCTATAACTATAATGTGGCTCGGGAAAGGGAGGTTTGGGGTCCCCTGCTGGAGCTGCTGCGACCCGACGGATGAAGATGAATGGATATATGGATGTCTTGTTATATTAAAATACCTTTCACCCAACCGTGTCACCCACTGCCATGGCTCCTGTGCCAGGCACACTTCAGGGAGGTCTCTGTTAGCGCTTTAATCGGGCCTGAAAGGTTGAACCCAACATGGACCGAGCCCATCACAATTCTGTCTGAGCCTGACCTGAAACCACACGTTTAAAACTTATTTGAAGACCAAACCTGATTAGCCTACAGCCAGACATTTATTTAACAGGCAGGGTCAGTCAAAACTTCATAATAGCAGCTCAAATCAGAACAAAAACCCTCTGCAGCGCGGCTCCACACATTGAAACGCATTACAAAGCCAAGCGACTTTGTTGTTGTGAGCGTTGTTCGCCACTTTTATGTTCCTATTTACGGAGCCAGGGCTGTGTAGAAGTACAGGATTTATTTTTCAACACGCACAGAGAACAGTAATCTAGCGAAATGTGAGGAGATCTTTGGTGAATTTGAGAAAAGGTGTATTAGCTTACAATTATCTTGAAATACTACACAATACCTTTAATAACTTCCACGGGCCCTTGTCCATACGCTGCTGCGTATAGCCTAATCACCATACAACTATATGTATTAATAATGGATGGCCCAGAGGTCTCAGCGCCGCCGCCACCTGTTCACCGCTCCAGGTACTCTCTCTCGTCAGACCCGCCTTCCACGTCAACAACATTCCACAATCAACCCAGATCACGTTCACCTGTATACTAAACACCTGTGCACAGAATATAAGGTGGTCTGACTTTCCGCTCATTGTGAAGTATTGTTCCAAACATTATCGAACCGTTGACTTTGTTTCCCGTAATTACAGTTTAGCCTTTTTCTAGTTTTGACCTGTTTTTCTGTAACCGTTTATTCAGCCTTGCCTGTTCCCTGTCGGTGCCTCTGCCTGAACTGTCCTCCGTGTACCAGTCCCACTGCCTGCCTGTGAATTCTGACCTAGCCTAGCCCCTTTTGCTGATCGTTTTGGACTTCTTCTTCTTTGACCCCAGCCTGCTTCTACGAGTCTGCCTATTCTTTACCTTGGTATATTAAAGCTGTAAACCGAGCAACCACAAACATTTAGCGTAACCTCAAACTCAGCTCAGTAAACAAATGAACAAACAAGGTCAGAGTAGGACAAGTAATAAAATAAAATAAATAGAACAATTGCTACAAGATGTCATAAAGTGTAAAGCACATTAATAAAAATAACAGTAATCTTAGTAATAAACATTATTTAACATGATTACTGTCAGAGTTAAGTAGCCTGTAGGGATAAAGGAGTATCGGTTGGTTCTCCTCCGGGGTACATGCTAATGGCGGCTTGAAGGCATCAACTCAAACACTGCAGAAAAACATGATTAGATTGGCCTATAATGTTATTTGCCTTATTTTTTATCTGGGCCTCCCAGAGGGAACACAAGTCTCAGTTTGACTCCAATGATCTTGGAGCAAACCTTGACGATGGCATACAGACTGTTCTTGATGGATAATCCATTGAACCAACAGATGCAGGAAAAGCTTAAAAGACTTTCAATAAAAGAACAATAAAAGTTATTTAAGATCTTTCCACTGACATTAAAATAATTCAACTTCCTCAATAAATATATTCTCTGTTGTCCTCTTCTGACAATATAGTCTGTGTTATCAAACTTTAGTTTACAATCAAACACAGTACCAAGACGTTTGAAAGACTCCACTATCTGGACCTCCCCATATATATATATATATATATATATATATATATATATATGACACTAGCTGAATGTTCCCTGTTGTTCCTGAAATCAATTTCCATTTCCGTTTTTGTATATTTGCAGGTAAACACATCCTGAACCCAGCCCAAACCCGACATGCCTGGTGAAATATGTGAGAAATAAAGACTGACCTGACCCGTGTCCCGACGGGTTCGAGCAGAGGTCTCAAGCTCTAGTTTCTGTGGGGTGAACGGTCTGCTGAATCTGTCACTGTTAAGGGCTACGTCAAAGCCTGGTGTAATAAGACCCACAATGCATGTCGTTGCCTTCTACTGGGCGTAGTCCTCTAGATAATATTAAAGGTATTAGAGCATCTTTCGTTGCTACAACGATTTGTATCGCTTCATCTAGCTCTACCACCATTTTGAAACACACACGATGATTTAGCGCATTCCACTCTAGGGTTCAGGGCCGTCTCAAAGCCCAGAGGTTACTTCTGTGGGTCATGAACAGGGAACGCTCCTCCATGTCTGCAGATGTAGATATATAGACTATAGCCTTCCTGGGCCTTCATCCAGTTTGCATTGCATTTTTGCTATGGAAACCTCATAAATTTTTTTGGATAAACGTTTTCTGGCATCCTTGCTGAAAAAGTAACAAGTTGTTTTAAAACAACCAAAACCGTTACAGCAATAATAGAAAAACGTGTTCTGAGCTAGATTGTAGTAAGTTGTAAATTGTAAAACTTCATGGAATATTGTGGTGCAGAGGTGTGCAGTGGTTTCGAAAAAAACGAGCGAACACCAAATGCACAAGATAGAAACTAGTTAGCTTGGAAACCAGTAGGTACATAACATTAGCCCTCTGTATTACGTCACAACAAATGAACTGTGGGTAATTGTTCCCTTTAGGCAAAGTCTGCATAAATGCGGACTTACAGTAAGGGGGCATAAATGGTTTCAACACAGAGAGAAGAACACTCTTCACCTGTGACAGCTCAATAAGCCCTCACGGACTTAACGAGAATGCACCGGAGATGTAGTTAGAGGAATGCTGTGCAAAGCTTATTATGTTGGACACTTTGATTAGATTATTCATCAAACATATCTGTGCATTTCTGCTTAATTATGCAGTTTTGCCTAAATAAATTGAATATTTGCAAAACCTGTTATCTCGTCTGCAAGGAAAATGCTTGGACATGTAAATGAGCCTTTACAGACCCTGAACATGTTTTGCCATGGTCATATGTCACATTGTGCTGTCCTCCTATTAGTATTTTTAGTATTTTAAGCCCTTGCGTCGGACACTCCATCACTTCGGTGACATCACTAATGTCTGTGAGGGTTCAGGGCTTGAGAGCTTTGTGGGGACATTGAGATTGGACCATGTCTGGCCACGCTCCATTGGGAAGTGTTCTCAGACCTCTGGTTAATAATAAAGTATTAGAGCATCCTTTGTTGCTACAACGATTTGTATCGCTTCATCTAGCTCTACCATCATTTTGAAACAAACACTTGACAAGCGCTCAATGCAAAAGCATGTGTCGCCCGTGTATAGTCTACAGTCTTTGACTATAGTCAAAATGTGTGTTTTATTTGCATCATACCATGCCTTTATATATGGAGGCAAGGCTCAGTTCTGGGAGCTCCCTGCTTTTCCATGAGCAAATAAGGAAAGCCCTTTACATGCATGTACATGGAAGGCCCAAACTATCACTATGCTTGATATACAGTATATATATTTGTACATGACATGTATTTGTATGAAAAGGTTTGGATAGCTCTAAGGCCCTCAATTCAGAAGGCAAATAATCTTTACAAGAAGAAATATAATAATAATAATATATATTATTTCCCATAGATCTATGAAGATGAAGTTGCTCAACATAGTAAAATTGAATTAGTTTTTTTGAAACACACAGTACCTCTCCGGGAACCATCACCTTATCGTGGTGTAGAGGTTTGGGTGCCCCCATGAACCTGAGGGCTGTGTTGTCTGGAGCCTTGTGCTCCTGGTAGGGTCTCCCAAGGCA
>JAODTR010092380.1:0-13878 GCA_025399935.1 Amblyopsis rosae | reverse complement strand
ATACATACACACACATATATATATATATATACACACATATACACACATACATATATACATATATACATATATATATATATATATATATATAAAATGAACGGAAAAACATGCCACCAGTCTGTGTAAAAGGAACAGCCAGCAAAGGAATGATACTGTAAACATGGCCAACATGTAAATAGCCAGACCAATTGTTTCAAGATTTGATGAAACATCTCAAAATGTCATATAAAGTATTTACTAAGATAAACTGTAAGTAAAATGGAAAACAAACATAATTCCCTGACATTACATTATGTCACCCAAATTCCGTGATATTCCAGAAATGTCATGACCAGTGTCTGCCATTAAGCATAATGAACAGAAAAATAGGCCGTGTGAAAGAGACAGCCAGCACGAATATGATAAACAAACTGAAAATGTATCCGCTGTTATTTCGCAGAGGTACTGCTCATGCAAACTTTCACGCCAATAGTTTCAAGATTTGTTGAGGCATCTCAAAAATGTACCATGTTCAGTAACATTCTCATGAATGGCAACTTAAAAAAAAAAAAAAAAAAAAATTTATATATATATATATAAATAAATGTCCTGACTTTCCATGTCTGGAATAGATTTACAATTCCATGATATTCCAGAAATTCCACGACCAGTGGGAACCCTGTCTAATTGATGATTTGTGTGTATACTGTACCAGGTTTGGTGGCCACAGTCTCCTCGGCTGCCTCTTTAACAGTGACTGTGACCGATTCAGCGCGGAGCTCCTCCTGACCAGAGGGGGCGCTCTCTTTGCGGACGATGTTGAGCTGCATGGTGCGCTGCCCGTGCGGCCGTGCCACAGGCTGCACATGGCGGAGGTAGCGCTCCTTCAGCGCCTCCACGCCTGTGGGATACAAGCAAGGGTTTACATTAACAGCAGGGAGAATGGAAACGCATGGAGGACGCATGTTTAAAGCCACACCTAGCTAGCTCAGAACGCGCTGTTCGGTAGTACTACTCACAGAAACAAAGCTGCTAAATTAACTTAAAAAAAAAAAGGTAATTCAGGAGAAGATATGTTGATATGTGAACTCTATAACCATCAAAACACCTCTCCCGTGAGTTGCTACTAGTTACTATTACATAATAAAGTGCACTTGCAGAAGCAGAAGCTCTACATTAAAAACAAAACAAACAGTATTATACTTTTAAATGACTACATTGTGACTGTGGTCTTCTCCATTTGATCACAAAGACCTCTCTCAGAACCTGATCTGGGATCTGTAGCTTCTATGTGTTAAATATGGCGGTGAACGAGTCCCCCCCACCACCACCCACCGGGGTTGAGTTGCCGGGGTTCCAGGTGAACAAAGGCCCCTTCGTCAGGGCACAGTTTGGGGATGGGCGGAGGGTCGAGGCCCAGCTCCCTCAGTCTGGCCCACTTGTCCTTCTTCGTCTTGGTGGGGCCTCGAGGTCCGGCGACGCTCACAGACGGGGCGGGTGGAGGCCGGAGCAGAGTGTCGTTAGCCCCAGTTTCGGCCTCACGACATTCATCTCTGGTGGCGTTCTGGCTCGGGAGAGCAGCGGGGGTTCTTTCCTCCAGAGAGTCCAAACCACCCGCCACTTCTGTTCCGTCTGCAGTCATCGACTCCTGGAGGCTCTCGGACAGGTAGAGCATGGGGCCCGACTCTTGGTCGGACACCGGGGGCTCGGGTGACTCCCTGGCCTGCTCTGGTGATGTCCTCTGCGGGGAGGAGGCGGCGGTGGGCTGGGGTAACGCCTGGATCCGTGTGGAGGACGTTTCAAGGGGGGCCAAAGAGTCCTGCTGTGACGAACGCTGTTGGAGTGCGTTTGGCAACGAGGTGGCTTCCAATATCATGGCTTGATACTTGGTGGACCTGAGGGTAGGAGACCGTGTTAGATGTCGTCAAGGTAACGATTACGACAGCCACGAAAGCTTTGACATCCTTTTAGATTGATTGATTTATTAGCAACTATGTGTAAGACAGTATCCACGTGTCTTCTATAAAAGTAACAGTTTCTTAATGCTGTAATTTGTAAACTAAATTATTAAATAGTGGATTTATTCATTTATTTGTAGAAATTGTGGCTCTGTGAAATGGCATTACCCTGCACTCACACCGCCAGCTACAAAGCGACTTGGAAAGCTGACCGACATCAAACTTTAATCAAATGTTCAGTGACGCGGTATAGCGACTAACAATCAGAGTAGATATGTGTCTGACGCCCCTCCCTCTTCTTGGCGATCGAAAATAAAGGAGAAAATGTGTGCTTGTTCATTTGCAGGGACATATATTTACACATTTATCTATAATTTAGATAAGAGTTTGTTTAGCTCATGCATGTAGCAAGGCAGACACATTAGCGTACCTCTTTGAGTGACATAGCAAACACGCCCACCAGCGACGGCTACAAAATCGCTGGCGGTGTGATTGCAGGGTTACAGACAACTTTGTGTATACAAGCAGAGGATGTGGTGGTGTGCTGTGATTACTTGAGCAGCGTCATGGCCGGGCCCTCTGGCCTTGTCCTGTTCTTGAAGAACTGGTCGAGGGTCTTGGGCTCTGGGATGTGGTAGGGCAGACCCAGGGTCGATTCTGTAGGTCAACATGTGATGTCATACATGCTGATCGTGAGCACAAACCTCATTACCTCTAAAGATTAGATTAATAATCATGTATGTAGAACTAAAGAATATTCCATTAACGGCTAAGCTATGAACACCAAAGCAGAGAAAAATGTGAGACAATAACTGCAAATCATAATGCATGTTAAACGCGGACCTCTGACCAGCCTTTGAGACTCGCTGTGGAGCTGCTTCATGGCCTCTTTGCTGGCACGTGCCGCCTTCCTCTCCTGAGACAGGGACAAATAGGTAAAGACGAGCATAAAGATTCTATTATTTAAACATGTAAAAACTAGGAAAGTCTAGTTTAGCCGGCCACAGGCATGAGCAAACGCCAAAGCCAATATGGTTTAGCGTGCAAGGTTCCTCCGTGAAACTCAACACAAGTTGGGATCAAACGCTATTTGTGAATTACCGCCAACTTCAGTCCACATGGTGCATTACCGCCACCTACTTTTAGAAATGTAACACATGAGCTTTTTAAGAAGGTCACATCAGTAACATTTGCTCATATTGGCCGGTCCCGCTATCGGTACACGTGGTCCGGCAAAAATGTATAGAAAGTAATTGTTGAGAAAGCTTGTTGATATTTGAACTCGATCAAAAGAAAACACCGCTCCCTTCAATGCCATAGGGTGCTCCCTCATAAGCTCCACCCCACACATTGGAAATTCATAGCAAAGGCTAAGATCTTGTGCACTTCTTTAGCTTGTGTTCCTATCTACAAAGCCAGGGATGTGTAGAAGTACTGGATTCTTTTTTCAGCGCACTCAAGAGAATGATAACATTGTGGACCGCAAGGAGATATTTGATACACAAAAGTGTATTAGCTTACAATCGCTTACTGTGAAAAAATTTGTCTTGAATGAAAGATACATTTTTTGCTTTATTGACAGATTTATATTTTTGAGATTTTAGAGCCAATGTCTCTGATTTGTACATTTATTTATACATTAACATTCTGCAAAGCACTGCATTGTTCTTAGATTCTTTGTTCTCATGATAAAAAATAGGCATTTTTTTCAAGAACAGTTCCGCCTTGGTGCCATTGCAGCAATCTACATATTCTTCAACTTTACAAATGTACAACAAAATAAAGCTTCTAAGCAAGTCAATATTGTTCCTGCTCCAGCATTAAAGAGCACTCTAAATTGTGTTAGCTGTTAACTAAATAATGGGACTGAACTATGAGACACATAAATGCTGTTGTTAATATTGACAAAATTCCCAATTTTAAAACCATTTTGGTTTCATGGGTTAAAAATGTCTCTACACGTCATATGCGTTTACAATCGCACATGGTTCTGGCTGGCTTCAGACTGGTGCGCTCGTGCGTCATCAAAATCAACGAATGTAAATGGGGGCCTCCCCTCCCCCCACTCAGCTCATTGACTACGTTTCAGCATATTTCACATTTGTGCAATGGGTGGAGTCAGGCTCAGAGCTGGGGGTGAAGTTACACTTAACGCTTGGAGCCAACTGAAATACTCCAATGTTACGCACCGTTCGCTTGGGTTTCTCCGATGGCTCTTCATCTTCCCCGTCATTTAGGAGAGGCTTCTGGAAGATTATTTACACCATCAATGAACCGTTCACCAAAGCACATGAAATAGCAAATATGCTCCCCAATCAGCCGTACAGGCAACCAACGAGATTTGCCAGACTCCTCTGTCCAACAAATAGCTACGCCCCATTGTTTTTACCTTGTGCTTTCTGACCTTCTGTTGTATGGATGCTCTGATGGCATCAAGGGACTCTTCTTCCATCTCATCCTCCAGACCCGCATCAAACAGATCGGGGTCGCCTAGGAGACAGCCGCTGTCGTTGACAACCCCAGGCAAAGGTGCATTCTGTTCTCCAGACAAAAAAAGGAAGGGAGCTTTGAGCGGCAAAGTAGTTCCAGTTGCCCCATCGAAGATGTACATGATAGTTGCTATTTTAGAACAGCAAAGTGTGTGAACTTAGAATTGTTGTTACAGTGGAAGACAGTAATCACAAAATAAATTTTTAGAGCGCACAAGCTCATGTTTTAATTATTCACTTTGATTTAATTGTATTATATTTATAAAATGGACGGATACTTTTTGGGCAGCACGGAACAATACGTTTTTAAACGTGCCGTGATGATGCATGTAGATCCACACATCTAAGACCTCAACATTAATATACACGCAAAGCAGCTTAAAGAAACTCTTCACCCACCTCGTGCATATCAGAAAACCTCTCTTTCTTCCTCAGTTTCTCCATCGCTTTGCTCCGCTTCTCTTTCTTCTCCCTGTTCCTCGTGCTCGTCAGAGGCCTTCCTTCTATATGTGGGGTGATCTCCTCTTTTGCCTCCCCCTCGCTCTCCTCACTGTCCGCAGGAGCGCGAGATATCCTCTGGGTCTTCTGCCCCCTCTTCTCCTCCTCCTCCTCCTGCTCCTCTGCATCGTGGACCTCCATCTCCTCCTCTCCACTCGAGGCCGACAGGACCAGAGTGTCTGTCAGATGCGCACCTTCCTCCTCCTGCTCGCTGTCGCTGTCCCTGAGAGCCTTGCGCTGGCGGGGCTTTCTGTGGACTGTAACGTCTTCATCTGAATCGGAATCTGGAAAACAAATTGAAGTGGTTTAAAAAAAATTATAAACAACAACAACGGGACTGAATTGATTAGTTAGAGTTTACATTATTATAGCGGAATCTATTCTGTGAAAAAGTTGAATTTGACAAAGTGCATTTAATCAAATTCTATTGAGCTCAGTCCTCTTAAATGTGTACATTTAATAAACAAACAGATCAGCATGCATGAGGTTCAGGCACCTTTTGTTATGCTTTACCTGGATATTCCTCTCTATGGTTAGTCGTCTCCATCACCATCTCCTCCACTGGAGAGCCCATGCCGCTGTCCGAGTCACTCTCTGCGGATGTCTGAACTGCTGCGGAAAGTTCTATGGCCTGCTAAATTAGATAAACACAGTTGCCACATTTATTGTTTCAGACTGTTGCTTTTAATAGACAGTGTAAACTAACATATCTCACTCTGCAACAATAAAATAATAATAAGTATAAGAATTATTCATTTGTATTACTCAATAGAGGAGTAAAGGAGTACAGGCATTTTTCTACAACCATTCCAATCTCTAAGGCTTGAGTAAATAATACAATCATTCGGGATTTGGTGTGAAGTATTCCTTTTTAACCCTCTTTAGGCCAGAATACAAACTCTGCTCTGCAGTCCAGCCAATACCAAGTGGTATTCAGTGTCATTGTTCATTTTAATCTCTTCACCAGCCATTTTCCAAAGGTAATACATGATGTAAAGACACTATATCATGTATAGTGTCTATGAAACAAAACTAATTTGTCTGGTAAACATACTTGTCAGAATATGATTAACCACTAGAGTCTACAATTAACTAAATAATTTATTGTGGATGATAAACTGGTATGAATCTTAAAGGTTTAAACACACTTTTTCTGAAACCTCAACATGTACAAACGTATTATAGAAATCATGTAAATGTGGATTTTGGTGGCAAGGACCTTTAAGTCTTCTTATTACATGCTTGTATATTATACAAAGTCTCAAAATGTCCTGGATTTAGTAACATGGTTGAAACAAACTCTCCAGAAAAGCACTTTTCCTATTATGTTAGTAGATCGTAGTAATGTCATAATCATAAATTATAATCAAAACATGATGGATGGATGGATGCTAGTACTAACAGCACGGTACTATGTTAGTAATAATACGAACGCCAAAGGTCTACGGTAGCTTGTGTGGCGCCTAACAATTCATAAATAGTAAATGAGTTTAAGGATAACCAGCAAAGCCAATTTATGCAGGGTCTAGCAGAATCGTTTATTAAGAAAGCCTGGTTAGTCTTGTCAAAGTTACATGACGACATAATATAGAGTACATAACACCAGAACAGGCTATTTTTGTTCAATGCGTATGGTACCTTGCTGTACTACAGTATCATCGTTGGATTCAAGGCTATTCAGTTGGCTAACTCATTACGGTACTATTAGCGAGCAAAATGCTAGCTAGAAATACCGTACATGAATATACTGCTTACACCGAAAGACGAATGTATTCGACGTGCACATACAACTTAAACTATATGACAAACAGTTGATTTAGTAGTAAGTATTAACATGCCATTTCCTTACCTGCTGCCGCGACACGGTGAGGCTCATCTTTGTCTGCCAGATAATTAAGTACGGTTTGACAAAACAAATCCTTCGTAGCGTTATTCCAAATTTAAGTGCCTACCACGTCAGGTCAATAAATGCGTGTGTGTGTGGGAAGATAATGCTATTTTCCTACTAAAGTTGCATTTAGAGTATTGGCTATGTGCAATATGCGCCTTCCTCCCGCCTGTTCTATACATCGATTTTTAATTTGGATCTTTCGCGCGCCGTGACAGCTGGACACAAATGTTCGTGTCAATCCTCTCGTTTAGCGTTCCCATTGGTTATTTGAGATCGTTTTCATACGCCTACTCTGACGACGTGTTTGGTGGCGCATGTTTTATATACAGAGGATGCCTGGAAAAGCGGTGGCTTGATTGTGAAAACATCATATAAATAATGACACAAGTAAATGTAAAGCATATTTTTGTGTAAAACTATTCTTATAGATTTTCATAAAGTTCGATCGATCGCTAAAACACACATTTAACTTCTAAGGACAATTAGACCTATTACAGTATGATATAGAAATCCCTACAATCCCTCCAACTAGGAACGACATAGGCTAGTTTGAATCAGCATCAAGTATACAATTAAACATTTATGCATTTTTTATCAAACTAAATTAAATACTGTATATCTTTATCTTGAGTGTAAACATTTACTGAAGTACAGTATTGTGTATTTATATACTTTAACACTTAGCTATTACTGTGTCATGTCATCTTATTTATAGCTACACAATAAAAAACGGTATTACAGAAATATCTTCTCCACTAGTATTTTTTATTTAAATTGTATTTAATATATTGTTTCTGTAACATGTATGCCAATCAAACTGAGCTGTATTGAAAGGCAGACTGGCTTTAATCAATAGAGATATTTAATGTTCTTGTCACTCATCACCATCATCATTTGGGAGAATATTTTAATTGTTTATTATCATTTGATGTCTCACAGGCTGCGCATGCGCACAGTTTACCTCATCGGCACCTCCCTGGCGCATGCTCACTTACAAATCCCCAGGAGCAGCTCTAAATCAGTCAGTAGACAACGCATCTCGGAGCTTGTTGGTCAGCTGCGCATTATATTCCATTTCTTAAATTAGCCACTTTAAGCTTCGCGATACCGCCCCCAATTTCAGTGTCGGTACGGAGCCGCCAGGCCGGGACAGAGACGGAGAGAGAGCCCTCGGCCATGGAAGCGCTCGGACCCGGTAAGTGGCGAGAAGTAAAACCGATGCTGGAGCGTGAAAGTGCCAATTCGCTGCTTCACTGGGGGCCGCGGCTGTAGTGAGGCCTCGAACTACAGGCGAGCAATGGGGAAAACAAACGAGGCCCAGGCTGTGACACACTATTTACCTCGAAGACACGTTCGGTTGCCTGGTACACAAGAACATACTATCATATTGGGCGTCACAAAAGAAAGATAATCTATCGGGTTGTAAATCTACCCACTAAATTTGATCAGAATCACGCATAACTCGTGCTGGTATTGTGTATGTGGGGATTTAACAGGACCTTCCTTCCGCGTCGAACGATGATGTCTGCCTGTGGTTTTTCGCACCAAATCGACGCCCACGTTCAACGTATTAAAAAACGATATAATAAATACACTACCTGTCGGATGTGATATTAATCGAGCCGTTGTGTATCGACGTGTACCGTAATTAAACGTTCGTCATCGGGAACCGCGTCTTCCTCAAGCCTGTTGTGTTCGTAAATATGGGAGCGATAACAGGAAAAGGGCTCAGCAGATCTACGCCGACGCGACCATTACCATTATTACCAGTTGTGTACATATTTTAAGACCTAATTTTGCTTTTATTGGAGCCTGCGTCTCCTCTTGGGAAGCAACCATACGCCCCTTGTGCACAACACGCGATGGAGCTTTGCCCTTCGAATAGATGGCGCTTAGATCGATCGGATTCGAAGCCCAGGCTCCATATTACTCATGTTCTATATGATAACAAAGGCACTAACGCGGCGATGCAGTAACCACTGGAACTCACGACTAATCGACGCACATTAGGGCACATGCGGCCCCAGCCAACCACTACATTTTCCCACAACACATAATACGTTATTTCTGCCACCCTCCCTCCGCTTTTTTGTGGGGTATTGTTCGTAGAATATATTTAATAACCAGACGTACAGGAAGGTGCATTATGGTGGTACATTTTAATAACAATTTTTCTTTACTAGCCTCTGTCAACTTGCAGCCTCTCAAATAAAAGTAAAACATCTTATGTAAACTAGTACATTAATTTTTTTCTATTATTGTATTCATGTATATTAAGATTTATCCTATATTATAACACAGGCTGGATGTACTGCATAGCAATTTGGTAAAATCCGAAGTGTGTTACTTGTGTGAATTACAATAATCTAATGTTATTAAAGTGTTAAAAGGCAAGATGGGATCTTTTCCTCTGTCCCATGGCTACGCATTACTGGTCACATCAACGTCTACAAGACACTTTTACTACATACCTTATAACTACAAAGAGGCAATAAGACTCTGGTACTACAAACTAAATAGCTTGCCACAGCCAGTATTGGGCAGAATTTACTAATGCACCCTTGGTGCTTACACACGTCACCTGGCCCTTGCTTTCTCTTTACAAAATGTAACCATCATTACTTAACTTATGGTTTCTTTCTAATTCACTTGTGTTGGGACTCAGGAGAACAATGAGAAATAGACTGCTTCCAACAAGTATGCACAGCTGGACACCATGTTAAAATGTTAACAATGGACCCTCCTGTGATGCACTCGTAAAGGACAAAATGTGCATCCATTCAGCTAGAATTCTTTTAAGGTAGGCCGTGGTGAGTTGCGTGCAGCAATTCGTCCAAGTCACAAATTTTGCATATTTGATCAAGTTACTGTGGTTATGTGTGCTTGTGGTGTGGCCTTTATTTTAGCTGCACCTGAAGTGTAGAGTAGGATATTCTTGTGGTCAGGCTTCTTCTCAGGTCCTCTAAAGTTGCATAATCCATGTGACTTGTGTGTGTGTGTGTGTGTGTGTGTGTGTGTGTGTGTGTGTGCTGCTCGGCGCCTCTGAGTCATCAAGCCAAGCTGTCTTGTCCAGGTTAAGCACAGTTGTAGCTTTGCTTGAATACACAGGGCCTACATGTTTTTGGAACGCCCTAGGAGGTGTGAATGCAGGAAGTTATTTGGTGTGAAGACACTTGTTGGAGTCATATACACTGGTAATGTAATTACTCATAATTGCTTGCCTTTACATCTTATTTATGATTGAAAGCTAAATACCAACAGCGTTCTGTATCTACTTTCAAATAATAGCCAGTAGGGCTATTGGACTCATTTGAAGCAAAGGGTGCTAATGACATTTTTTTTTTGCATAACCTTAATGTTCTGTTCAGATTGACTTGGTTGGGGAGTTATAGACCCCAATTACTTACTTGTTAAATAAGAATAATAAAAGTGTCACATTTTGAAGTCAGGGATACTGGATATTGATTACTTGTAAACCATCAATGCCATAGGCTGCTCCTTAAAATACTTTTCCCACAAAAAGCTTGCCAAGGCTTGGATAGTGTTGGGTGGTGCGGTCTGTACCAATTTTGTTTGTGTTCCCGTTTACAGAGCCTTTGCTGTGTATAAACACTGCATAACAGAACGGACTGTGAGGAGATGATCTCTGAATTTGGCAGTGTATAGTATGATCTTCTATTCAGCTACTCTTAATTGCACCAACTCTATGCATATAGTTATGGCTCCTTCTGTGAGGGCCAGAATACATGCTGGTGTACATTATATAACCTTTATTGCTGTCCACTCTGATTGGCAGCACTGTCCCTTATTTATAAAGTACAGAAATGTTCACTTCTTAATGCGTTTACTCTGGTATTTTGTTTCTCGTTTAAAGCTTTTTATTGATCTGACTTTCTGGTAAAACACTGCACAAAGGTTTACTTGAGCTGTTTTCACAAAGCCTTCGCTTTCTGTAAATCCACCTGTCTTTACGTAAAACAAGTCCCTAAACAAAACGTCTGCCTGTTTTTGTTGGTTAAATATTGGGCGAATGAAACATGTCCAAATGACTGTGCAAAGCCTCAGTGGAACAAAGGTTATATCCAGGATACGTGCACAAGCACTTAGTTAGGCTATTCTACGGACATGTACTTTCTAGTTAGACAACGCTCCAGTTAGGTGTGTTCCTCGCTCGATGAGCCTGTGTTCATTTGGACTTGTTTTGTCCTAATGCTTTGTCTGTGTCCAGAGTTTTCATGAGGGTCCACGTTGTATTTAATTGAGTGTTTTTATTTTATATGTGAGACATCAATGCAAACAAGCCTGCTTGCAAAACAGGCAGAATAAATGGAGCCAGAAAAGATGGAAAGTACCAGTTTGACTGTTCGGAGTTCTATTGGTGCACGCACACTGAGCTCTGCTGGTTTGGCAGCTGTGAAGACTATATTTAGGTGTAGCTGTGTTTTTGTTGAATGTGGACGACCCTGGACTCCCATGCCCCATGTGCACACTGCAGGAGCCTAGTAATGACGAGTGACGATGCACAACGTAAAACGGCCGCAGCGGCACATAGCCTTGCATGGAACCTCTAATCTCTGCCGCCTGGCCGTACAGGCGTGGCACATCGACCCCCTCCGTAGGCACCCCTCCGTGTCACATCGCGCGTGTGCATGCAGCATGCGTCCCTCCTGTTGCTGAATCAAATGAGAGGCCAGTGCGATTGACCACCTTTGCATTTCCAATGAAAGCTGTACTGTAAATGCAATTCAATTGATATAAGGCTAAAATGTAAAGTCAATTGACTAAAAGTTGTAGCTGTGGATGGGTTATATAGAATAGTATTAGGGGGTGTATGGTTGGACAGGGTCATGTTTAGTGTGTCGTCATTAAGCAATGGGGAGGGTCTCGCTTGCTAACTGGAGTGTGTTAGTGCACAGAGTTCAAGGGGACCTCCTAGCAGCAACTCTACAAATCGTTAAGTGCCTTAGCATCATCCCCCTCCCCTGTGTCTGTATACCATGGTCTGGCCCCAAGACTGTCTTAGATCACACTTTGTAGGCGTAGCAGCACTGTCCTGTTTTGTCTTGGCTCTGCTCAGACGTGCATGTCAGACGGCTTTCCTGCTTCTGCATTCACCTACACAGCCAAACGGGGTCTTGGCTAATTCTGGCCAGAAATGCTTTTGTCGTACGTTTGTCGAAAACTACACATTGTGTTCTAGAGGTGGCATATGTACACAGATCGTTTAGGCGTATATGATTGTGTGTGTGTGTGTACCGGACGGTAATCTCAGGGTCTCAGGCTCAGCACAGCTCCTTCCCCCACATATGGCCATTCTGTTGTCTGTCTGCGAGGAGCCTTTTTTTCCTTTGTTTAGGGGTGCAGGAAGTACGCCCTTTTTTTGTCATGACGGGGCGGAGGGCGGGATAATCGGAGGTTATTGTTTTGCCTGGCCTTTCTTGACCTATGTGGGTCAAGGGGCAGAGTGGCTGATTGGGTTTGTTTCGTGGTTGATCGGCAGATGCAATACAAGTTCAACATAAATAGCTTAAGTTGTTGTTGTTATTATAACTGGTTTGGGTTTTTTTCCATTTATTTTGGGATTTGTATATTTATTTATTGGTAATTACTCTTCAAGAAAAGCTACCCGTGAGTAAGCCCAACTGTCTTATCTCTTGGTTTTCTTGACTACAGAACAAATGGGATGATGGAAATATAAAACAGAACTTTCCCCCTTTAACTGTAGTGTGCTATAGGTCAATAGAAGTCCAAGCACTATCTGGGATGAACGCAACATCTTGGTGTATTACTGATTACACCAGGTAGTTTTTGCGTTCTTGTGACGATAGAGGCTGTACTAGCAGGAGTGCCAACTTGTTTGAGAGCAGTAGTGTTTTGATGATACAAATTTCGAATTGTGGGGACCTGTAGAAACTCTGCTTTAGTGTCAAAGTGGTACACACATTCAGTAGTGAAGTAATTCTGATCTAGGTATAGATTGTCCCTTATTTCAAATGAAACAGATTTCATAACTGAAATGCATAAGCTTGCAAATTAATAAAAAAAAAGTATATTTGTATTAACTATTATAGTAGAACGTACATTTTTTCTTAGTAGCTTTATTCCTTAAGAAAGGAATATGGTTTTTCATAACATCATTATTTGTTGCACTAAGCTGACTGCATTATTTTATTGACCCAGACAGAGTTGTTTATCAGCTGGTCACTTCATAACTGAGGAAAAAGGTGTTCTGCTTCAGCTGAAGCAGATAACATATTTAGTGGTTTATTGATCTGATGTTTACGGTCATTGTGATGGTGTGAGGTTATCTGCAAAATCAAAACCACCTATTAAATTAAAAATACGTAAGCCTAATTGCAGCCAGGTGATCGAGAAGTCGCTGGTTCAAACGCCTAACAAAGTGCCCCTGAGCAAGACACCGGATGACGTCTTGCGTGGTCGACACCATCAGTGTGTCCGAGTACGATCGCGTACATCGCTTTGAGTGGCCTGAGCGTTAGCGAAGTGCTACATGACATGCAGTGCATTGACCGTTGCTAAAATGTCTGTTTGCTCTCTCTCTCTTTCTGCAGGCCCGCCTGCCCCCACCTCTCTGTTCCAGCCTCCACGGCGTCCCGGCCTGGGTACGGTGGGGAAGCCCATCCGCCTGCTGGCCAACCACTTCCAGGTGCAGATTCCCAAGATTGATGTCTATCACTATGATATCGACATCAAACCTGAGAAACGGCCTCGAAGAGTTAACAGGTAAGCATAAGCACACTGGCAGGGATCGGAGAACATGCTATTTCGTAGTGTGTCAAGTCCATAAAGCATGTTAAACTCTACACTTTGTGTAGTTGGATACCTATGCCTTTTTTTTTCTCAAAATACTTGGGTTGGGTCCAGAAATTTATTTTATTTAATTGACCATAAACTCCACAGTGCCAATCTCTGTTATTTATTGCCTTGACATATGCATCATTTTGAGTGTATTGAATATTCATTCAGGATAGGGAATGAGTCCTTACCCCAAGTGAAGGAGTTCAAGTACCTCGGGGTCTTGTTCGCGAGTGAGGGGACAATG
>JAODTR010092359.1:0-13880 GCA_025399935.1 Amblyopsis rosae | reverse complement strand
GATTGGCTAAGAATAAAATTTCCCACGCTCAAAGACACCTCCCCGTGACGTTGATTGGCTAGGAATAAAAATTCCCACGCTCAAGGCCACCTCCCCGTGACGTTGATTGGCTAGGAATAAAAATTCCCACGCTCAAGGCCACCTCCCACCGTGACGTCACACTCCAGGGGAGGGCCTACGACCGGATGGGGCCAGACCGGAAGTAGGGAGGCGGGACTAAGATCGGATGGGGCTAAACCGGAAGTTGGGAGGCGGGACTAGGGGCGGGATTAGGGACGGTGCACCTGTCACTTTTGAGTTTGATGGTTGCTACCTAGTGTATCTCTCTGTCGTCTGGACGGACTTATTGGGGCCTTGTCGTCACTGTATTCCGTCCCACCTCCCGCATGGCTATTTTAAGCCCAAGTATAGGCCTACGTCTGCAGACATGGCTTTGAGCAACGCGGGCACACGATTGCTTGGGCTGTTCAAAAATAAAAATGTCAGCGCCTTGTGGTTGTCACAGCCATTTCTGTATACCAAATGAATTAGCGTTCTTTATAACCACATCATATATGTGCATATTTTTTATGAAATATACCGGTGTTTTTTTCTTTTTTGTGAGCATCTGTAGCGGGCTTCTTCAGCCTGTCCAAAGTTACACTGCCACATACTGGCCTGGCATATTTACTACAGAGTATTCAATCTGTTTTTTGTTTCAATGTGGTCACGAAGCTCCTCTCAAAACTCTGTCATATGGATGCAAACTCTTTTCAAAACACTAAGAAAACAATTCCTTTTCAAATAAATGTGGTGTTGTGAGGACATACTGTAGCCTTAGATGTCTCCTTGCTCCATCACACCTGATTCAACTTAATGGGCCGTTATCAGTCTCTGCAGAAGCTTGATAACAACCCATTCATTAGCGTCAAGTGTGTTGGAGCAGGGAGACAGGTCCCCAGGACCAGGATTTAACACCCCTGGTATAAATGGTCCTGGATCCTGGTCCTGGGAACTCACTGTCCTGCATGTCGTAGATGTATCCCTGCTCCAACACACCTGATTCTAATGAATGAGTTAGAAGCTTGATAAAGGCCCATCAGAGGTGATTGCTCTAATAATAATAATAATAATAATAATACATTTAATTTGTAATGCACTTTGTGAATGTAGACTCATAAAAAGCACTGTAGAAACTGTAAACAGATAAAACAAATAATTTTAAAATGAATAAAAAATAGACTAGCAAGTTAAATTTAATATACATAAGTTCTATTAAATAAAAAAAATCTTTTTTTAAGTCTCAACAGTCTGTGGTGCCCTTAGAATGTTTAAGACAACAGGGGAAGTTCAACTTCCCCTACAATTTAATACAAATATGATATTTTGATGCTTACTAAAGTATATATCATGACAACGTTGCTATTTAATTACCACTAAGTGTACAGCATCTGCACTATATCCCTTATCGAAGTCAAACCCTTTATTCATTTAGCAATACTGATATCTGCGTTTGTAGTATTCGTGCGTATTCGACGAGACCAACGGAAGAACGGCCCCTAGACCGCCATTTAAGCTGAGCTTCAATGGGATCCTATGAGAGATTCAAGTGCGCTCTGTATCTATGGCGAAAATATCAACGTTAACAGGCCAAAATGTGTCATTTTGAGTCCCACGCTCAGCTTCAATTGCGGTCTATGAGAGCTTTTCCCATAGGAAAACACATCTCAGCGTTTATTAGACAGTAGGTTTTCTGTGATGAAATGTTGTCCCGCCTCAAAGCTCAGCTTCTGTTTTGATTCTTGGCAGATTTCTGAGTGAGAGCAGACCCCATAATAATAATAATTCAAATTTTTATTCTTATAATATTTCGTAGACTATACTTTTTGCAGTCTACATACAGAGTTCTCCGTTTGTTTGGTAATTAGACCTCCTTTGTTCGTGTTTTGTGATTCTAACTAGCAACATAATTTATCTGCTTTTTATGCAACATGGCAGACATAATGTTGTTTAACAGATTAGAGCGGTCAGTTGATTAAGCCAACCGCTACTTCAGTAATGTCTTAATATTAATGCCCACCAGTAATTTAATTAAATAGCCTTGTAGCCTACATATTTGTGCTTTCCCTGTTTCTGAAAGGACCAGCCGCCACTGCGACCCATTCATTTGAATCAGGTTTGTTGGAGCCAGACAACTACAACATGCAGGACAGTGGGTCCCCAGGAGCAGGATTGGGAAACACTGGATATTGTGTATATAGTATAATATAGTTATACATATTTGTTAAAATATATGGATTTGGATTTTAAAATGGGTTTTAATTTGTTTTCAAGTAAAGCTGTCAAAACGATATGGTTCACCACCAGTGAGAATTTACAGTGTTTATAAAATGTGAAGCTCTATTATAGTCCACCTCTGATTAACCTAGTCTACTATAATGCCAAAATATGTCTTGTAAGAGACATAAACTTTAAATAGGCACACTAAAGGTAAACTGTTTACAAATGTTTACAAACTCTCCCCACAACAATCTATAACCATGGTAGCCTGCTGCTAGTCTATCCCTCCAACATCTATTAATTAGCATGGGGTGGTAAATAAATCTGCATGTGCAAATGTATGTTCAGTATGCACATGCATCTGAACACACAAAAGATTGGCTTAGACAAGAATGGACTGTCCAACCCCAAATAAACACTAGCACACAGAGACAAATGTAATCAGTTAATGAAAGAATATAAATATATATATATGTAGCTAATACAATACATATAACTGTAAGCACGCATGTGTGTGTGTGTGTGTGTGTGTGTGTGTGTGTGTGTGTGTGTGTGTTGTGCACGGGCCAATTCAATTGTAAACCGTTTTGGATCGCTCCTTTTACCACAGAGCCATGAGAATATTACTCCATAACCTAGGCATGAATATAAATTCCTCTTTCAACAAAGACACTGTTTACATCCACTATCAACAACATGAGTTAAGACAAAATGGTAACCAACTGGTTGGAGGGGGAAAGAAACAAGAACCATATATTTGGTTCATTAAATGCAGTAATGAAGTGGAACTTTTCATCCCTAATGTGTAGACTTCATAAAACAATAACATTTGTATTGTAAAGCGTGTACAGTACACACCGAACATGGAGCGGTAGAGTTTAAAATCCCTGTGTTTAGCCACACTGAATGAGCTCAGCTGTGGCTTGGGAATTTTTGTTAGTCGGGTATTACAAAAAATAAAATCAATGTCAAACAAAATGACCCACTTCATTAAACTTCAATTTAATAATCTTGTAAGCTAACATTTTTCCTTGCCAGATAATGTGATTTGGCGCTGGGCCAGCCACTGATTGGGCAGGCTGGCCTTCTTGTGTGGTCAAACAGGGCTTTGTGTGTCATTTTCTACTGATCAATAATTCAGCGTGTTTGGGGATTGTGCTGTTTCACTTAAGTACGCCATTGTTCCTAATAGACCTATGGCTAAATAGGAACATCTGTAAGAGGCGAAAGACAACCTTAATATTTAGAATGATGCTGTATTATCTGGCATGTAAGCACAAGTAAAGTTAGTTAGGATTCATGCTGTTGTGCTGTTAGCAAGTCCACTTGTCCACACAAATGGGTGCTTTATCATTTAAAATAACAAAGGAAAGCAAAGGAAATGTCACAGGTTTGACCTCAGCGCCATATCACCTTTTCCAGTCTATTCATTCCGTGCTGCTCTGCAATAGCTTCAGTGTTATCCGGAGGAGTTATGTTATCAGCTTAAATCCTCTAACCTCCATTTATGGGAATGCCTATAAACTGGAGCCAAACCAGGGGAGGCTGATCTTAGTCTCCAAGGTCCTTGTAAATAGAAAGCCTGGCCTGAGAGCCTGAGGGAAGCACCTACATTCAGCTCCTGCAAAAGTGGAATTCCAGACTTTATTGAATAAGACCTTTGTCATCTCTCCCAGCTGTGGTGACCATTTGGGACCAAAAAACAAACAGGGCAATCAAAGCAGGCATCCCTCTAAAATACATCCTTTCATTCAAAGCATTCTATTTGTATTATTGTAATGTGTTTTCAGATGCTTGTAAACATCCATACTATAAATGACTTCTATACACTAACACGTTTTCATTTGTTTGACTTCAATTTCTTTTACCTAGATGTCTTTTACGAGATGTGTACTTGCACCTGGGTGAGAATACAGTAGCTATACTAGAGCTATTTCAGTGGCATGCATGGTTTTGATAGCTTTGTGCATAAATGGCTGAAGGTGACAAAGGATACCATTTTAAAGAGTAGGCTACATTAAAGACATTTAAAAAAAGAATGTTTACAACAATGTTATGTTTAAGTTCAAGGGTTAGTTAAGATGAGTAGTTATGTTTAAATGTAAATCTACCCTCTGCTTAATGTTATTATTGGTTAGGTTTTTTTGGTTAGGTTATTATTGGTCCGACCCAAATGCTAATAGCATTGTTACCTATTGACAACTGAAGCTTGTACTCTGAAGGGAGGTAAATGGCTTATCCAGTTAACTTCAGGAGTAACTTTTTGACGTCAGGTGTTAATACCCCAAATAACCCATATTACGAAATGAGTATCATGGCAATTTACCCTGCTCTGAACAGCTTATCTTTATGGTTACCCTATATAATGTTACCCTAATATAAGCACTGCAACGACACCCAAAATCCCGATAAAAATTCCTGTGCTCTATCGAGTTGTGCGGCTCTGTCTAAAAATGCAACTGTAGTGCAAATCGATGTCAGTGTCTGTCGTCTTATCGTAAATATATTATAATAGAATAGTAAAAGGATCCCCATATTCTTCCAGTGTAGGCCTACAAATATTGAGTAATGGTGTAACATAAAGTAGATCTGTAGGGAGTATTATTTAATAGGGGATATCAATATATCAAAATGAGTTTCCTGAGTCAATATGTGCCTTTTTGTGTCCCGTACATAAATCATTAATTTGAAACTTTGGAAGGGTGTATTTCAGTAATTCATAACAATTTTGAGAAGGAAACCATTAAATAGCTCTTAAAATATATTTTAAACATTTATTTTCAGTTTTGTGTGAGCATGCATGCACACACTGGGCTACCTACACAAGGAGTACATTGTAGTCAAATCATATAGCATTGAGTTTTTTATTTCATATATCATTTTATAAATAAAACAGCAAGAACAATAATTTACTGTATATTACACAAATTAATAGTTTATGTGCGTTCCCTATTAATTGTCCACCCTGCCATAATGGAGAATCCAGCCATTTGTGAAAATCAATACCTTTCATACAGAACAACATCGGGGTAAAATAGATTATGACTCGAACACCCTCGCACCTTGCCATCAGCTTTTGTTTTAAAAGAATATGGTATTGCTATATATCTGCTATATAATAAGTTGAATTGACTTTGAGCTGAAGGATTTCTTGTCCCATGTGATTCTATTCTATTCTATTCATTCTAAGTGGAGTCTAAGACACACTATTATATATCTTGTGAAGGCTGGATTAAAATTAAGTATTTACTCATCAACTACACCACACAGTACAAACTATAAATAGGCATCAACTATCCCTTTAAGATTGAAGAAACATTGTCCTAATCCATTGTATACATTTCTAATTACAATAGAAATATAACCTAGCCTACTAGGTTTTGTTCTCAGTGCAGCAACATGTAGAAATTGAAGATGGATGTTAAACAGCCTGCCACCCTTATCTCCACTGGAGCGCCACCCTGTAGATGACGCCACCTGAGTCCATTTACATCCTGGGTAATATCCTATTAGGAAGCCCTGTTCTTACAGAGACAGGCACTTAAAGGGAAGGAACAGCAGCTGGAGCTGAACTGATTCCCCACAGGTGGGAATCACCTTTAATTTATTTCACCCGACCAACACACTGGGCCAGGAGATGTCAGGTCAGCAAAAAAAACAACTGAAGATGGAAAGCTATTTCAAATAACAAGGGGATTTAAATGCCAGAGAGTGAAACTCATAACATATATTATCTCAGGCAGAGATAATTTATAGACATATAAGTTATGAATGACCCTGATTAATCTAAAATACCCTTAGTAACAACCACCTTGATCAAATGACTAGTGGTGATAGACTTTGGGTTCAGCGAATGCAAATATTTTTTACCTATTTTTTTTTAATCTAAGTAAATAAAAAAGCATAACCTTCATTAAATGCACATGTATGTTTTGGCTGGAACAGGTTCACCTAGTGTTCAAAAGGAATGATGACCTGCCTGTTCGTTAACTTTTTTTATCATGACTAATCTAAAGATGAACCTGTTGTAATGGTAATGATAATGTGTTACATTGTGCTTAAAGCTACCACTGAAATGAATTCAATACTTTATATTCTGTAAAAACCATCAGCTGAAATATGGATTGTTCATATGTAAAGCCCCATTCTAGGCAGGTATACAGAAGATCTCTTGTTTCTTAATGTCCTATCTCCTGATTCCACAGCCTGAGTCAGCAATTGTACACCCCTTTGCAAGGATGCTAGTGTGTCTAATATAAACAACTGTGTCTCTAAGTGCCAAACAGGTCTTTGCCTGGACTCTGCCGGGTCTTGAACCCCAAACCTTCCAATCTCAAGGAAAACACTCTGACCACAAGGTGACATGTACAGTATAACTGAGCAGGATTAGTGTTTGGCCTCCAGTCAATATGAAATCCCTTGCAGACTTTGCAGAAGCCGCACAGCCATTCTGCTCGGCTGTAAATCTGAGACATGCATTCACATAGACTCGTCCAATGCACTATGTATGTCATGTGGACCTGTATTCCCTCTGCTCTACCCGCTTTGGTCGATAAATGCACACTAACGTTTTTAAAGGCTCCTTGATAAGTGTTATTTCTGCCTTTATTTCTGCCAAAGCTCTGTTAATATCTGTTGATATCTGAAGCATTTGTCTATAGTGTGCAGAAAGAGGGGTATAGAACAGAATGTATTGGCAATGTGCCAGGCATGTAATGTCACTTTAAAACAATAACGTAATGTAATAAATTAAGAACTGTACTTTGTGCAGTGAGAAGAGTGCTGCTGTTTAGCAGGTGGCATGTGACAAAGCAAAAGACAATATAGGTCAATGTTATTAAACCTGCGACATGGACAGAACACAACAAGCTCTATAACCTTGCTGCTCTATGAAACTGTCTGTCAACCATTGCCCTCCCTGTATGCCAGGGACAATGAAAGATTTATAGCACAGACATAGACAGTGACACACACACACACACACACACACACACACACACACACACACACACACACACACAGAGAGAGATATAGAGAGAGATATATATATATATATATATATATATAGAGAGAGAGAGAGAGAGAGAGAGAGAGAATAAGCAGAGAAAGTTTGTTTTGTGTCTGAGCTGAAGAGAGAGGGAGAGTAAAACAAAGAATGTGTCAGAAAAGTTGAGAAACAAGAGTGTGACATAGATGGAGAGAGGGAGACAGACAGACAGACAGACAGACAGACGCCATGTGAGAGAGAGCACCAATATATCTATTTGTTAACCACTTGTTTCATCATACCATTTCTGTGTAGGCTACAGTATACTTCATTACATTTACACCACAGTGCATGCACTCCTCAGTAACTGTATACATACTAAACATGGCACTTATAGCTTCACCAAGTAAATGTAATGGCATAGCAGAGATGACGTATCCCTGCTATAGCAAATGGGAACGATTATTAATTCAGGTCATGCTGTGTTGGGATGTACATGATGTAAGGTGTGTTTAATAAATGTGACATGTGGTTGTTGGCGTATTGTGTTAGGATGGTAGTATCGGCAGCTCCCAGGAATATTGTACTGGTTTTTATGGTGCCCATGTGTTAGGGGTGCACAATATATCGATTCAGTATCGTTATTGCAATATCACGTTGCGCAATATCATATCAAAAATGTTGCAATATTCAGTTCATTTAGTGGAGAGATGCGTCCATTGGCTGTCTGGCTTAGTTGTGTTTGGTTTATACAGAACAGTAAGATGTGTGGCTGAGGAAGCTGATGACATAATAGAGATGGAAAATAAAAATCAGTGGCCAAATAGATAAATAAATTACTGTTGTATGAGTCCAATTGAAAATGTTGTTTTCATATGTTATGAATATATTTTAATGCCTTTTCCCATAAACTTTGTGATTTTAAAATATCTAAATTAATATCGATATTGCAATTTTCATGATCAATATCGCAATGTCACATTTGATCAATATCGTGCACCCCTAACATGTGTACTCAATTATCGGTCCAAAATAGGCTAGATATACTGTACTGGAAACTCATTATTGCCAATGTTGTCATCCACATAATTACCATTGATACTGTATATAATCATGAGGCCACATGTATCTACTTATCGGATAGCTACAATTGAATTAAAATGGACAAGGTGTCCCATACAATAGCCTATACATTAGATAATTGATTATAGCAGAGTTGAGTATAACTGACCATCGATTAAGAATTGACCCTGGTTCTAGGTATCTATCAACCTTTTC
Organism: Amblyopsis rosae; assembly: GCA_025399935.1. Taxonomy (NCBI): domain Eukaryota; kingdom Metazoa; phylum Chordata; class Actinopteri; order Percopsiformes; family Amblyopsidae; genus Amblyopsis; species Amblyopsis rosae. The sequence goes on along the minus strand of JAODTR010092359.1, from coordinate 5,356 downwards.
CAACTGAGTTATAACTGAGTGGGTGCTGACAATTAACTCACCTATTAGAAACAGATTACTGATGCATTAACAACATTAATTGATTTTTATAACAGACAATGAAATTGAGTTTACTGCATTTGCCTACTAAAAAAGTTCCACAATATAGTATGTTTGTTTTTTGGATTTGCCTGGCTAATTACTATTACATACTGTATACTATTTCAAGTCATTAGTCAAATTTTATTTTTTAAATCATGGAAAAAAAACATTTTATTTAATATCTGGAATTAGTGCCTTGCTTTGTAATATCAACATTATATGGCCTAGCAGTACTACTCCAATGTTTCATTGTATTATTTTCTATACACTGTAGCACTGTAGTTTATTAAAAAAAAAGCATGAATTAATTATACTCCAACAACACAATTACACAGATAACGTAACCACTGAGCTATAAACTCCAGGCAAGCAGACACTTACACATGCAATCCAGTTTACAGTAAAAAGAGTCAGACTGTAATTCTGACAATACGAAATCTCCATATTTTTCCTGATTCCAAGCAACTCATAGTGCAGTTTATCCCTCTGCTGCGTATAGGAAATGTCTGTGTCATGGCAGTAAAGCAGGCAGCTAATTAAATTGAATTGAGTCACTTTATCCAAACTGCCGCTATACTTGGCACAAGACGGCGCATTTTCAATGTCGTTGTTTGGATAAATCTGGAAACAGCACTGCAGACTACATTTTGCTTCTCTTGTCTCAGTGTTTTATGACAACAGTCAAATGTGCCTAAGATAGTATCGTGAGACATATAGTTCAATCCCATTACATGGATTCTAACCAAATAGATGCAACAATTTGTATTTTCTTTAGGCTACATATTTCTGCAGCCCAACTCTGGACAGAACCCCCCACTTACAGTACGTATACGTCTATAATATCCACCTAAACCCTGCTAAAAACGAACACTCATAATGACCATATTGTCCTTTATCGCGTATGGGCTGGCGCAATCATGGCTTAGAAGACCTGCAGAATTGCGCAAGTCTCCAATTCCCGTGCTACGGCTAGGATGTATCGCATATAGAAAAACGTAGCATCACGTGGAAAATTATTTCTTCAGAATACGACCCTTGTGTATTGATTTGTATCACAACTTTAATCGCAGTGCATCTAAATGTTTGAACATGATAATGTGTGTCTAGCGAAAAGGACGTGCTCTGCATCCATAATTATTATTCCTGAAGAACAAGCAAGGCGGGCTGCCAAGCCAAAGACTGGTACTATGAGAGGGGACACCAGCCAATAGAAACAGGCACATAGTTCTAAAACGGGATTCCTTGTAGAGAAACACCGAAAAACACTTCAAACGCATCACAGCATCACGGATTTCTAGCGATTCCGGCGGCCAAAAGCGATCCAAAAAGGGTAACGGAGCGGCAATATGGGAATGCGCCTCCACGCAGCGTTCAGTCCTTCAGGGCATCGTGGTTGATGCCCACACAGCTCAAAAAGAGCCCCGGTCCGGACAAAACTTTGCCAGACTCACTTCACAAAGACTAAAATATACCCTCTATCCGCACTCTTCACATTAAGCATCCACAACCGTAGGGTGTCCTACCTTTTCTGTCCGAGGAAAAAACCGGCGTGTCCAGAATCCGAAGTAGAGCTGGTCACTCACTACTAGTAGTTCTGGTAGTGGTAGTAAACGGAGGTTGTATCTGTAACCCAAATCGTAAACTGAACCCGCGGTCGGAGAGAAGCGCAAGGGATTTCTCTGCTTCTACAGAATCACGACTCCAATTCGGTGTGAAGCTCTTATAGGCTACGACAAAGCACCGACATCCACCGGCGGAGACGCGGGCAGAGGAGGCGATTCCCACGCACACGCACTTTCTAGTCTCGTTTTTCCTCCTTTTTTCCCCTTTCTCCCCCCTCCGCGACCTGTATGATCGAATAACCGGACGCCGCTTGATCAGCACTTCAGCGTGTCGCTCGACGAGGAGGTGTGCGGGAGACGAGATTTCTTCGTCATTCTTTCTTCTCCCTCAACCACCCCCTTCCCTCTCTTTCTTCTCTCTCTCTCTCTCCCTCTCTCTCTCTCACTCTCACTCACTAACTCTCTCTCTCTCTCTCTCTCTCTCTCTCTCTCTCTCTCTCTCTCCCAGGTCTATGTACATATAACCATAACCCTCCCTCCTTCCCCTGTCTCTCTCTGTCATTCTCTCTTCCTGGGCTGGAATGGGTGTCTTTCATAAGAAACGTCGCGCGCTCTGGGATAGGCCTGCTGGACGGCCGTCCAGTGTTTGGAAAAGAGACCTAACACACACATGCACACACCGTAGCATTATACAGACTACTATATAGGCTTTTGTTCTTATTATGTGGTTAGTGAATAAGCAGGTTGTGTTGTGCAAGCGTTTATAGCATATAACAACATGATTAATTCAGTTAGCCTATACAATAGTAAACCATTCACATTCTTACCGTAACACATATCTGTCACACATTTCCGTCCGCATAAAATGTACATTATCCTACCTTTAATGGCTTCGATTAATGTATTCTAGTGTGCGCCTAGCGGCCGGCATACGATTGGAGAAAATGTTAATTATAACTCGTTAGTAACACCACTGCTTCCATTTGAGAAACCTATTTGAGTTGGGATGGAAGGAGAGAGATGAATCTGCCACGAGGAGGTGAAAGCCTCAGCCCTTGGCTTTCATTCATAATTCATACAAGTTTTAACCACCGGCTCCTTTCTCCTCGCCATGCATGCAGCTCTAAACCCTCCCCTCACAAGTCAATCAAAGCTAATACAACCCAATACCGGAAATGTCGAACAGATATTTTCTTTCATGGCTTCTTTCATTATTTTTTCCACATTTTTTATATATCAATTGCAAAAAACGAATGACCAAGTAATAGAAAATAGCGCAAAATAAATTGCTAAAACTATATGCAATGAAGAGCATTTTCTTGGTAGTTTTGGAGAGTATTTTTATACAATACAATGTTTATATGCACACTTAGTCCCCTATTATTCAGAATATGATATGGTTAGTGTATTCCTATTTAAGGTGCTACTGCACTTTGGAATATGAGAATAGCTGTAATATTGCATGCATGTACTAGTGTAATAGTTATAGTAATTTAGAAATGGAAGCCATAGGTCAAGTCTTTATTCTATTACCCAGACCCTAAACACAGACCGAGAGAAGAGGGCTGAATCTCTGCTGGGACAGATTTTATTGGAGTGCCACCATAATTATGATAATGGTGGGCTGCTGATATGAAAGGAGGTAATTTACATTTTAGTATAATTTGTATGTGGGACTGTGAAATATGGGAAATACCTTGTGCTAAAGGATGGACATTTATCAGGCACAAAACAACTCGTGTGCAAACACATGCACACACAGAAATGTACAGACACAAACAAAAATGCACATTCCTGCAGACACACACACACACACACACACACACACACACACACACACAATAATAATAATAATAATTGTACACATCCTGAACACCTGTACTTTTCAGACACTGTCCATTGGAGCAGACAACATAAATAATTAGAGGCATGCATTCATGGGTGAGGACTCTCCTTGGTCTTTATGGCATCATGTTTTGAATAAATATTTATTTTTTATTTTTATTTAACACCAGACCAGATATTATAGATGATTTAGGTGAGCCAACAGGACAGATGTTCAAAGTCATAAGTCCCATTTGTGCTGTGGGGGTAACACAAACAAATGCAACTAGCATATAGCCCTTTTCACACATTGTTCCTGATAAATTACCGGCGTGACCGTGCAGGCACAGCTAGTGATTTTCTCTATTAACACATGACATGCAGTTCAATCCAGGTACATTTACCTCTTGCGCCTGTTCACAAATACGTGGTAATAACGGCATAGTTACAATACAGTCCAGCAGATGGCGGTAGCTAATGCAACACTTTAAGAATGTTGTCAAGCACTGTACACAAATAAACGTTTTCAAGAGATTTGTTTACATCTTACTTTTGAGCTTGCTATTCGCACTAATATGTAGCACATATGGGCTACTTTCAGCTGGAGGCTATTTATATCCTACGTTTGTGCAGTATAGGTATGTGAATTTGCTATAGCTTATAATAGTATACAAACATTTTATCTTTGTGTTTTAACCAAGCATAGCATAATACTTTTTTTTTTTTCCAGAAAATCTAATAATTACAGCAATATTGTTCACGGGAAACAGACGGTGCGACCAAAAGAGTTAGTATTTCTTCATTGTAACCAGTAAACCTACTTAACTCACAATGAGTGTAAAGTTGTAGGCTAATGTTCAAGGCATATATAACATATTTATTTATAACTGTTAAATACAGTCTTGGTCTGCTCACTCCTTGTGAACACAAAGTGCTTGTCCGTGGTTCTGCTTTTGTTCACACACGGCCATACCGGCATTTTCCCTGTAATGTTACTAGCTTGCGAGGTGGGAAATTGGGGGAGCGGATAAACGGGTTAATCCCCCCCTGTTCCTGTTCACACATGACCCCATGCAGGAATGATCCCTGTAAAATGCAGGGTTATACAGCATGTGTGAAAAGGGCTAGAGAGCGTACATAGTTATGAAGAACGTTAAGGAGGAGTCAGTGATGCTGGTGATGCTATTTGAACTCGATGCCATAGGGTGCTCCCTCAGAAGCTCCCCCCCAAAATGGACACGCATTGCCAAGGCTGGGACAGTGTTGTGCGGTCTGCGCCACTTTGTTTGTGCTCCCATTTACAGAGCATGGGCTGTGTAGAAACACCAGATTATTTTTTCAGCACACACACAGAATGGACAGCTAGCCGACCTTGCGGAGATACTTGCTGAATTTGACTAAAAGTGCATTAGCTTATAATCGCTAACCCTTCCTAGCTATGACTAATATATAGCTATGACTAATTCTAAATTAGCAACAGTATAATGAATCTTTGATGACATTAACGATTAAAATAAGGACCACTGTAAAGCAGAGGACTACATCACGGCTTGTCTATAACTTACAGTATCTCTGTGTCCACATCTTATAGGAAATGGATCAAGAGTCAGCATTTAAAATGCAGAATGACCAGGGGTAAACAGTAAACAAGTGTTTGCTTGTGTCTGTGGAGAAGATTTTCTCCAGAAATACTAACTTGAGACATGTTTGCAATGTTCAGGGGATTTGTCATTATGTGTTCACTAATGAAACCACTGATCTCTTTCCCATTTTCCTTGTGTCAAGCATTTACACACTTCAATAAGCTACATTTGTGACGGTCGGGAACGACAAACACACGATTAACGAAAAAAGGACTTTAATCTAACAGAAAACTCTAAGCATACTGC
>JAODTR010092348.1:3001-13880 GCA_025399935.1 Amblyopsis rosae | reverse complement strand
TCTCCATGGCCATGCTTATATTAAATATATTCATTAAGACAACAACGACTCATAGCTGAATTATTGTTTTATATCAAGGGACACAGAGTTAAAAAGGCATTGGAAGCGAAAACACTTGTCAAATATCTCCTCGCATTCCGCTGGCTTACATTTCGCTGTGCGCGTTGAAAAGAAAAAAAGAACATCTGCTACTTCTGCACAGCCCTGGCTCCGTAAATTGGACCACGAACAAAGTGGCGAACGACAACAATGCTCTAGGCTTCCCAATGCGTTTCCAGTGTGTGGGACGGAGCTATTGACGGAACACGCTACGGCATTGAAGGGAGAGGCATTTTATGTTAGCAAGCGTTGCTGAGAATAACTGACCCTTCCTTTAAGCCTTTCATGCTAATTACATTGAGCTAGCTGCTGAAGCAAACTGACCGTGTAGTGCAAAGACAACAAACACGCTCACCTTTTTGTCCCACTGCTGATGAAGGTACCGCAAGAGAATGTTGGTCTTTTCTGTTACAATGACTGCAAACACACACAAACACACACGTACGGGATTAATGCAAATTCAATCAACGGAGGGTTCACAAGATCTTCTGCCGCACTGACGCAGAATCAGTACTTACTCTGTTCTGAAGGATATTCACGCGTTGGAAGGTAAACAGAGGGTCTTCGGTTCTGAAATCAAAAAGGATAACAAATGAAATGAGTGGTCTTAAATGAATCAGTCAAAAAGGCGTGAGTATAATTTTTTGTCTAAAATTGACCCTGTGAAACCAGCGACACAACACCATTGTGGTATGAATAGAGCTCATGCCACTCCTGTACCAAAGTGCCTTGAGTTCCTCTCTGCTCACCCCCCCCCCCCCCCATAGCCCACACAGCCTCTGCCCTGCACCCTTCGGCCGCCCACATTCAAAGGCATTTGATATCACAGACCACTGTTCACAATAGCTATTTCCCGCAACCAATGTTTCGTGGCCAAATTTGCACTTTTCACTGGCTCGGAGGATATTTATTTTTATTACTATGAGGAAAACTGGCCTTGGCTCTTTTAAATCCAAAAGCATCCCCTGAGATGTCAGGCAGAGAGCACCAAGGGAAGTCTCACACAAATAGCCAACAGCAGAAAAATAAAAGTCAGCCTCATAAATCACATGGCGCCATATTTACAGCAAATGCTGATCCCGGGAACTGTCAATTCACATTGAGTGCAAACTCTGCCTGACTACTCTTTAACCATCGGTGTTGTACCCTACAGGAACCTGGACATAAGAAAGCACATTTTATAACGTCGGCTACTACTTACAGATGCTTTACAAACAGAGTCTGCATGGAACCGGCTGAAGTTGCTCTTATTGTAGACAGGGAGCCCCTTCAGGAAGTCGGCCTGGAGATGGGAGATGTCATGGCAAAATTAAACCATAAACGTCAATCTTCTTAGAATACTGTAATTGTAACCTTAGCCCTGATTATCAGCATGCCTGTGATGCATGATGCATCAATGACAACATAATGTGGTGCTAAATGAGAGCAGCAAATGTTACTAAAAAAAGAAAACCGTGGTTGGTAACTTTAATTACCAACAATCACAGGACGTTTTGGTCATTTAGCATCTGTTGGGCGTTCCCTGGGGTCATGAAAGTCATGATCAGCATTCATTATTCATTTGAATCAGGTGTGTTGGAGCAGGAAGCCTTCTCTAAAACTGAAACTGAAATGAAAGGCAGTGGCGCTACAGGAACGCAATTGAATAGCCCTGCTGTATGCCATAGAAACCAATATGAGACTTTATTTTATAGTAACGTACTAGTTTATCTTCAGACTTGTATGGCAGCCTCCGAGTATCAGCAGGCATATATCGTTAAGTGGCATTACCATGAAACTATATAGGGCATTATATGCATGTCATGTCGTCACAAATCACCAGCTTCCAGCATGAGTCTGCTGCTCCGGCTCTCTAGTCGAATGCCTAGCTAGAACAAGCAGGTGTGGCTAAAGCAGCATTCTATAGTTAGCTTGCCGGTTTACATTGCCTATCCGACATATTTACTAGATGGAAGACGACTGTTACCTTCTCCATGACGGCGGTATCTTTTCGCGATGTCAAAACACTGGCTCGACGTGTGGTTTGCTGCTCTGTTGTGTCGGTCGTGATGGCACGCAGTGTGTTGGGTTAGCCACGCTAGCCTACGAACTAGCTTGCCGAGACAGCTGTCTTTTCGGGATCTCCCGTCACACAAAACGACGACTTTCACAAGAAAGTTGTTGTTTTCATTCTAGACCCTAGAACCGGAGAGGACATTGCGATTTACTAAAGAAACGGCGCGCAATGGTCATAGTTCGAGCTGGCTGGCTGGGTTCACAGGACTTCAGATAGCTAACAAGATGGCTAGCTTGTGTCGACGCTTTCCGAGGCCGCGCCCCTAGGACGTCCATTGGCTGTTGGTTCATATCACGTGGTAGGATCTTGAAGAGACTGCCTATCACGACAAACAATGCATTGCTCTTTCTTTTCAGCTCTGCTTTCCAGGTTTTAAAACAATAACACAAGAGGCCCAGACGTTTTAATCCTCATGCATAATGTCTCCGTAAACATCAAGATCCATGAGAAAACGGTAGCCTATCTTTGTAAAGGAGAGTAAACAAACTATTCTAATATCACAGTAATAATATTAAAATATGCCATATTTTACATAACCTTTATGCATGCGTCTTTGAAATAATGGAAAACATACAATAAAACATAAATGTTGGCTACCTACCTAGCAACAGAAAACGCAAGTATTCTAGCGAGTCAGTTCATGCAGTCACATGACGGCAGTACAATGTCTTTTTTTATTAATACATTTTTTATTTTTTTTGCTTGTAGCCTATCTACACAAATAGGCCGTTGAGACTGGAATGTAATGAAAACTGTATGTAACACAGATCCCTTGACCATATACATTTTATAGGCAACAATTATTTAGGTTATTCCACTTATTTAAAAAATTCATAATCACTTTAATTATAATTGTATATTTATAGTCTTACGTACTTTAATGCAATATATTTCTTACCACTAGGGGGCAACTAAGACATAAATAGTTGGGCAGCCCTTATGGAAAGGAAACAGTAGTGGGTGACATCCATCGTCATTGTAACATAATAAGCTTTGTGTTCGTGTTTCACTGGCACACATACTTGATTTGTTATTGCATAGGAGCATAAAGGCCCAATCGTTTTAATAGTCAAAACAATAACACAATATATACATAAAACCCGCGAGTTGTGTTTATTAAACCAGGTGAACGCAATAGTAGCAGTAGCTTGTTTATTATAACGTGTTGCACACACTTAAACATAATGATGGTTATTATATGATGATTGGACAGATTGGTTCAATTAGCCTACCCTAAGTTTGAAAGGACCAGAAATCTCGTTCTTGTTATGCAGTAACTATAGTTACGTTCTCCTATCCTCTAGTTGTGAGTCTACTTAAGTAAGGATAGATGAAGGCGGTAAAATAAATACACACAGTTTTACACATAGGCCTAGGCTATGCATAGATAATATAGACAATATAGCCTACATATTGGTATGCATAATAAAATATGATATACTGTATATTATAACCTATGATACTATTATTAATATATATACTGAAGCAAACTCAGAGTGTGTTTGCTATTAAATCTGAAAACCAGTAGAGGGTGCCACATTAACCACCAACCCACACTGGCCGAAGAGCGCGCAATGTATGCATGCCTGCTCTTGATTTTACAGTAAAATAAAAACATATCTGACATGCTGGATCTGACCTGGCGCGTCCACGAGGTTCAAAAGATCGGATGCGTCTGCAAAATGAAAACAACGCAAATAGTGGTGTTAACCCTCGGAGCAATGGATCCGCGCTATTAAGACAAAACCGTAAAATCCAGATTATTGGATTAACTGCAACATTTTAGTCCATTTACTCATAAGAAAACATCATCAACTAATTCAGATTATTTTAAGGTAAGAGTATTTAGTAATATTACTTATATTTTTCATCTACAGGGAGCAGGAAATTTGCACATACACTAATTAATTCAGACAGGCATGATTATTCAACATAAAGATTTTTGAAATATTTGTAAAGAATATGAACAAAGGGCATACTGTTAACGTTGTGGTACATGCCCTATGAATGCCACTGACTGTAATGCTGGATCCAAAGCATCTTATTGTCTCTGGTCAATATAGGCTAAAGTGGGGCTGTGTCATTTAGCATGCTACACTACACAGGCTAGCCTACAGCTAGGTGTCAAAATGCAAAGGTGATATATGCTCTTTCTGCAGGAAACAGTGACATAAAACTGCCTGTTCTTGTGAATGCATGGAAGTCACATACAGCTACAGCATATCTCACTAAAACACTGAAGAAACTTAATGATAGGCATAAACTAGTTCTACAGTATGCCTACATGTTAGTTTACCTTCAATGTATAGCTCAAATAGCAAAACTACAGTACAATATGGTCAAGAAAAGACTGGGTATTTATTTAATTATTAATAAAGAGTATGCTAAGTGCTGTAAATAGCCATATATAAAAGTCAGGCTGTTTTACAGTATTTGTTTGTTACTGCAAGCCACTTAGTCAAATATTTTGTATTATGTGTCTTACTGTAGTTTTTGTAATGTAAAACGTCCTTGAGTGTATTGAAAGGCATCCTCAAAATAAAATGTATTATTATTATTATTACAGGTAAACAGAATTCTATAACATTAATTGAAGGTGATAACAGGTCCAAATATGCAGTAGTCTAATTTACATGCTCAGATAAAAAGGTCTCAGCTAGAGAATTTAAGATGAACAACCAAAAAATTCACCAATAACATTCAACCACGGTGACATAGGTTAGATAAGAAGTCAATCAACAACAGTATGCTGCAGCTGTTTGATGCTTGTTGAAAAGCAATATCAACACTTTAGTAGATTTGCAACCTGAAAATATTGTATCAATTCACATTTTTTGTACAGTAGTTCTTCAGGGGCAGTTGGGGTATGTAGGCTATAACATAATATCACTAATTTGGAGAGTCTGTCATGATCAGCGACTTCATTGTTCACAGAATATGTCAAGACTCTGACTGGAGTTTTGCTGAAAGCTCCACTGAATATGAACAATTCCTCATAATCCAAATTTCTGCTTTTATTTAATAATATGTACATCATACTGGAACAAGAGGGGATATCTTGAGAAAACCTTTAGAGCACAGACATAATATAATACTTATTGCACAGCAAACATTCTTATTTGGTACATTATGTGTTCTTATGTAAGTATATCATTGTGAAAGACAGGTGTAATGGTGTATGTGGGCTGGGAAGATGCTATGCAAAATACAGTTTGTATTTTGTACTGGACATAATGTTGTTTTTTTCGCCATTAGCGGAAATGACAGAGACATACCTGTCAACCATGTGCCTCTTCAGCAAGCAAGCAAGCAACATTTATTTATATAGCACTTTAAAAATACAAAAAGTAGTCACAAAGGGCTGTACAGAAAAATTAATGTAAAACATGAACTGTACGTCACAAATTAGACCCAAATTAAACAATAAAATCAACATAAAATACAAATGAAATCAATGTCAATGTCGGTTTTCGAAAGCCAAAGAGAACCGATGAGTTTTTAGGAGAGCTTTTAAAACAGACAGTGATGAAGCCTGTCTGATGGGCAGAGGTAGAGCGTTCCACAGCAAAGGCTTGATCCCCTTTCAGTTTTCACCTTGCTTTAGGTTCACTCAGGAGCAGCTGGTCAGCTGACCTGAGTGAACGGGTGGGTTGAGTAAAAGCGTAGCAGCTCAGAGATGCATGGTGTAGCTAAATCATTTAGGCCCTTAAATGTCAACAAAATAATTTTAAAATGGATCCTAAAATGTATGTTCAGCCTTAGCCAAGGAAGGAAGTTTTTTTTGTGGATATAGGATTAGTTATATTACATTGAGGTGCAAAATAATTTTGTAATTATCAAAAGCAAGGATGTAATTGTATTCATTTTTTTCTCAATTTATTAGTATTATAATCGAATGCAGTGTAACATACAGTGCTGTGTACATACATGTGAAATGCCAATGTTGTTGTGTTCAAGAGAGGATATAGGTGTGTTGACTGGAGCGAGAGGATTAGTCCCTCCTCCTTAAGAGCCGAGCAACAGGAAGTGAACGTCCTGCTGCCAAGAGAGTACACGCTGTGCTCCTCTGCTGTTGCTAGGGCTTGTCACCAACGGCAATAATTGGTAACGCTTCAAGCAGAGGGCTGGTGCATACTGAAATTATGATGTTTGTGATGACAGATGTCTTTGTTGAACTCTCAGAAAGCACTTTGTAGAGCTACAGTATGTACAAACACCGCCTAGCTAGTATCTAAAAGGCATGCTCTTTAGTTTGGGCCTGGAATTACTTACCTCTGAATACATCCTCATGAAATACCTCTTCTCTGCTCCTTTCCCTACAGCCCTCATAGGCATGCATCTTCATTACCTGTCCTCCATACTACTGAGCATATTGCTCCATACCTCCTCCATTTAGAATTAAAGGTATAGTAAGGTAGTAAATAAGTATTTTATTGTTTTATATAGCATTCATAATTAAATGTAGTAAAGTAGTAAATAAGTATCTTATTGTTTTATATAACATTCAAAATTGAAGGTAATTATTCTCAAGAACACTTGCTAACTTTGAATTAAAATCAAAACAAAAACCCTTCTCCCTTCAATAGGCTGCTCCCTTAGAAGGACAGTAGCTAGCAGACCGTCGGGAGACGTTTGGTGAATTTTACAAAATATGTATTAGCTTACTATCGCGTACATTACCTTAATGTTAGTGGTCTGCTGAGTACTTTGTCTGTCTCTGTGAGAGATGGCATGTAAGTCGGAGCAGAGTATAAACAATTGCCCACTGGCATTAATTCAGAGAGCTATTACTGTCCTGGTCTATTAATACCTTCAGGGTCATGCCGTGGTAAGAAGCTAAGGACATGGACATGATCTGGGAACTAAAAACTATTAAAACGACCCTTTAAAAATCCCAAATAACTAAATAGCTGTTAAACTATCCGAAATCCTGTTTAAGTAAAAACGTTTCAAATTGTTTAATACAATCATCAGTGGAATCTATGGAGCGCAGAGAGGGGACAAGCATTCCATAGTTGTGGTGTAACCTCTTGGACAGAACGATCACCCCGTGTTTTATAACGAATGTGAGGGACAGCTAGAAGATGTTTGTTTGTCTGATGACCTATAGTGCCCGTTTTGTTGTGTAAGGGTGAAGAAGATTAGTGATATACTGTTGTGATGTTTGTCCATGCAGGGCTTTGCATGTCATCAGCAGTATTTTAAATTAGGCATCTTGCTCAGTCTCAAGGATGTTCACAGTACAGGTAACCCACGACCTTCCATTGTGAAACACCCAGACCACTAAACCACTGTATCTTGAGTATCCTACCGCTTATGTGCAAATGTAATGGACCCACAGAGGTTTCTGAGGTCCATTCAATTTGCAGCGCTCACAACATTAATTATACTGTAGGTGTGTTTCATTTAGGTATACACGCTGGCTGCTTCAGCGTATATGTTGGACTGGTATGACAAAATGGAACAGACCCATAGCGTAATGAGACACACCTGTGTTTACCCCCATATGACACCTGTAACAAGGGTCCATTTTAATTAGAGTTCTAATTTTGGCACAGGGTACAGTCGGGGAGGGAACAAAGCACCATCAACACAATCATTCCATTGATAAAGGAAACATTATTTCCAGACAAGAAAAACATATTTGGAGATGTGTCCTCGGTTTAATTTGCATATTAATATTTCCTAACATTCTAGAGCAAAGAGCAAATGTTTAGAGATGTTTTTTTTTTCTGCATTAAACAATGCAGTATATAAAATAGATTTTTAGAACATGTTTGAATATGAATGTCTGGAAAAAATCTTTGAGTACCGAATTACAGTAGCCTATATATCTGTTGCAGGGAATAACTAATAAGAATGCTTCCAACAGTGTGCTTATGTCAATATATGTGAATTTGTGTGTGTCCATATTCAAATAAAAAAAACAACCTACCTTCTTTCTGTCCTTGTCAAGTGCGTAGCATGTTGCCAAATTGTTGATACGTATGCGTCTAGCATTTACTTCCTGTTATATGGTATATATTGGACAATGTTGTAAAAGTATAATATAGTTAGTTAGCCCTGATCAGAGCCATGTAAAGAGAGAATCGCATCATCTCCGTTAGGAGTGCACAATATATATAGATCAGTATCGTTATCACAATATCATGTTGAGCAATATCAGATAAAAAAATGGTCAGGAAGTGAAATATTCAGTTTATTTAGTGGAGAGATGCGTCCATTGGCTGTTTGTTTTTTTGTGATTTAGACAGAACAGTAAGATGTGTGAGTGAGGAAGCTAATGACATAATAGAGATCGAAGCGGAAACATCAGTGGCCAAAAAGAATGCCTCCTCAGTAGCTTGGAAATACTGTTGTTGTACTAGTCCAATATGACTGTCAATTGAAAACGTGTTGTTTTGATATGTTATGAATATATTTTGATGCATTTTCCCATAACCTGTGTGTTTTTACTTATATTCACAAATATTGAAATGAATATTGATATTGACATTTTCATAATCAATATCGCATTATCACATTTGATCAATATCGTGCACCCCTAATCTCCGTTCACTCCAATAGATGTGAACACACACGCATGTGCTTGTGTGTCCATATTAATGTGTGTGTGTGTAATATTAATGTGCATGCGTGTGTGTGCGCGTCCATATTAACGTGTGTGTGTGTGCATGTCTATATTAATGTATGTGTGCGTGCGCGTGCATCCATATTAACGCGTGCGTGTGTGTGTGCGCCCACACAGACATGCAGCCATGCTGACCAGCTTCATGGGCAGCGTTCTGTGCTGCCTGACGGGAAAGCCCGCCAACGTCGTGGTTCCCGCGGAGACTTCGTGCTCGGAGCCGGCCGACGGCTACGAGTTCGTGGAGGTGAAGCCGGGCCGGGTCCTGCGCGTCCGTCACATCGCCCGACAGCGGCCCGGAGGGACGCCGGGCGAGGCAGAGGGGCCCGCCGGGACGGCCGTGGGCTGCCGGCGCAAGATCATGGTGTACCGCAACAGCCAGCTGCTCATCGAGAACCTGTGTGAGAGCGCCTGGGCCGAGATGAAGAGCTGCCAGGCCAACGGGAAGGCCCCCTGCGCCGCCCTGGAGGTGGACGAGCCCGGCAACCCCTCCAGACACCCAGAGGTCAAGCCTCAGGGGCGGACGGCTGACGCCACTGCTCCCCCCTGTGGCCAGGGCACAGAACCACAACAACCAACCAGGGTGCTCCGGAGGAAGCCCAAGCGCACGGTGGTCATCGACTGCGAGCGGAGGATCAGCAGCTGCAAGGGGTCGCACGCGGACCTGGCGCTGTTCTTCGTGCACGGCGTGGGCGGCTCACTGGACATCTGGGGCCGCCAGCTGGACTTCTTCTCGCGGCAGGGCTACGAGGTCATCGCCCCGGACCTGGTGGGCCACGGCGCCAGCTCGGCTCCGCGTATCGCGGCCGCCTACACCTTCTACGCCCTGGCGGAGGACATGAGGGTCATATTCAGGAGATACGCGCGCAAGAGGAACATCCTGATTGGACACTCTTATGGGTAACTAACTCCTGTATGTGCTGGATATTGTGAGTGTCTGTTTACGCAGGTGTGTGCGTGTGTGTGAACTATATGACGTTGCGATGTTTGAAAAAGTAGTTCCTCTCATATACTTCAATATTTGCACTACATACTGTGCATAAGAATCCTGTCAATATTTGGAGTGAAGCACTTTAACGGGTGCTGTTGTATGTTTTTAGACTTGGTACACATGTATGAACCTTTCTTATGTTTATGTGCACATCGAGATTGGCAGTCAATTTGCTTTCTAGGTATAGAAACTGTTTTTATCTGCATAGTACTGTAGATGGACAAGCATATACTACCCTTCCCCCCCTCCTTCCCCCACTAGATGGCGGTATATACGCTAAGAATCACGGTTTTCAGTGGATAAAAGCAAAGACTATAATCTCACAGGGTTAATTTGTTATGGATGCCCTGAAATACAAACATTCAGAAGCCATGACATTTTAAAATATTTTACAGCAATAACACATAACTATAAATTAATAAACTTTTATCTCGGAGATTGTGGTAATTTGTTCCATGGTTAGCCGACACAGTACAGTGATCTGTTCTGAACAACAAGTATTGAACTTGTTGTTCTCTCCAATGTTTCCCACTTCTGTGAACAGAAATAGCGGACATTGTTACTAAAAGTGAAGATGCAATAAAGCATAAAAAAAGCCATCAAAACTCATAACCGATTCTTATATCAGTTTGATTCCGTCCTATTAAATCTCCCTCTCTCTACGCCATCACATCTGGCCCTGTGTGGCTGTGTGTTCTCCTGGCCCAGGGTGTCGTTCTGCACCTTCCTGGCCCACGAGTATCCGGACCAGGTCCACAAGATGGTGATGATCAACGGAGGCGGGCCCACGGCCCTGGAGCCCAGCCTGTGCTCCATCTTCAACCTGCCCACCTGTGTGCTGCACTGCCTGGCTCCTCTGCTGACCTGGAGCTTCCTCAAGTAGGCCAACGCACGCTGTTTAGAGCGGTGTGTGTAGTGTAGCATACAGTAGCATGTTTATGTCACTGTGTACTGTAGCATACAGTACTATGTTGATGTTAGCATGTTGATGTTACTGTGTACTGTAGCATACAGTACCATGTTAGCATGTTGATGTTAGCATGTTGATGTTACTGTGTAGTGTAGCATACACATGTTGATGTTAGCTTGTTGATGTTACTGTGTA
>JAODTR010092337.1:0-13881 GCA_025399935.1 Amblyopsis rosae | reverse complement strand
GCGTGCCGTTAGGACAGTAAAAAGCTTACTCCAGAAGGCTGAAGATCCGTATCTGGCACTCATGGCTTACCGAGCCACTCCTCTAGCCAACGGACACAGTCCAGCAGAACTACTCATGGGCCGGAGACTCAGAACTACAGTTCCAGTCACACAATCATCCCTGGTCCCGGGTTGGACAAACATAATAAAACTCAAAGAGGAAGAACAGAACAAGAGACAGAGACAAAGTAAGAACTTTAACAAAAGACATAGAGCTCACAATTTATCAAGACTGATACCAGGTGACCATGTCTGGGTAAAAGACACTAAAGATAAAGGCACAGTGACAGGACTGGCAGATACTCCCAGGTCATACATCGTTGATACTCCCAGAGGGATACTTCGTCGCAACCGAAACCATCTCGTCCCAACACCAGTAGCTCCAATGAGGCCGAGTGTCCTACCAACGCCAGAGCGATCTAATAGTTCGCCAGCGAGTCCAGAGCATGCAGTGTGTGGAGCATGTCAGCCATGCAGCCCGGAGCCTGTAAAACGGGTTTCGACAAGAGAGAGACGACCGCCAGGATACCTGAAGGACTATATACAAAAATAGCAGACTCAGTAGAATGATGGAATAGTCACATTCTTGTTTAATTGGATGTTCATAATTTACATTTAGTAATAACTATTCCACTGAAAAGAATAAAGGTAAATATGGTACTAGTTACCAGCAATACAGAATCAGTTATAAACAAGAGTACGAGTTAATAGCCATTCACAGTAAATGTCAATATTAAGTAAAACTTTTTAAAGTAAAAGTATTGACAGTTTAACTGTCACTCTACACTCTTTACTTAGAAAGGGGGATGTTGTGTTATGAGCTTTACATAGTGATACGCTGTCGCCCCCTAGGGCAGGGAGGTTGAATAAAGCTGAACTTGAAGTGCACATGGCGGTACCGACCATTATTCTTAAACAGGAGTGTTACTTGGCTTAACTAACATTACAATATGAACTCAATATCAAAACAAATATAGCAAACAAACATCTGTACACACCCTTCAGTGCCATTATCAGAAACTCCGCCCCTTGAATTGGACACGCCTTATCAAGAACGAAATATATTTTGAAATTTAGTAATGCTTAAACATCTGGCCTTGCTTTTCTTCTATATAAAAGTATCATTATTCCACTGCTAATAATGTATACCGTATATGTGCCTAGCTATAGCTGCACGTTACAGTTTTTACCGTATCTGCTGACCTTTCTACTGTATGTGTGTGTTTTCTACATTTCTATAATATAATATAACCCTTCTCTCATAAAATGTGATTTGGAGACATTTCCTGAGTGGCACAAGTATTGTGTTTGGCCTCTCAATAGTGGTTCTGCTAATATGACTATTTATTGGGGTGAATAATTTCAAATGTATGACCCCTTTAATACCAGGTGGGGAAGGAATACTGTATGCTTGTCTATACACTGTTTTGCCTTGGTCATTCTCACTTCAAACGGGTGAAGTTTTGACAGCACTCAAGCTTGCTAGCCCCTTCGCCGGAGGTGAATTGGGCTGTTTACACACTGAGTTAGTACTGTTTTTACACCTCATTTACTTCCTAGGCCTTGTCTGTCATATGCCTCTTTCTCCTCAACTTTTCCATCGCTCGTCCTCCTCCCCTCTGTACTGTACACATTCACACAAACTGACTAGTGCTAGCGGCTTCTTTTCACTCCCTCCCTCCCTCTCCTCCCATCTGCACCTTTTGACATCCTTCATTCAGCCAACTGCTGGCCCATAGAAAACATGCGAAAAAGCAGAGCAAATGAATAAAGTGACATTTCTTTCCTTTACCCTCTCCTCCGTTTTTCCCTCTGCTCCATCGCTTCCTCTTTATTCCTTTCTGTGGTCGTTCGCCCTTCCTGTGTCATGCTCCAACCACATTTCCTCAAAGGGAAATGGGGCACGTCCCCAATTCCAGCTGCAATAGCGATGTTGAGGGTGTGTGTGTGTGTGTGTTCGTTCAGACCACCTCAGCAGGACACACGATAACGGTTTGAATACAGCTCGTTCCCTCTGCAGTCTAGTGTTGTCTGCATCCATAGCGCCTGAACGGCACATGTTCCTGCTTCAGAAGTGGTCTGAAAGGCACGACATATGTACACAGGACTTGCTCAAGTCTTGAAATGACAATACAATAAATATATCATTCTACAATTTCAAATTGATGCCATTTCCAGCTCGGGGGTGGGAGAGGGTAGGTGACGTGCAAATATAACCAAAATAATAATTTCTCTTCATGACAGACAAAGACATGACAGGACGCCATAGTTGTGTGCAATCTGCAGTGGCATCTGCAGCGTTTTGCTCGGCGCGCTGACGTATAGCGCGGTGCTAAGTCAGGCTCCGAGGAGCCTTTGTTCGAGTAAAGCGCAGGCTGCGATCAATGTCTGTTCAAAATCAACTGGGTCGTTACGGGATAACAACCACCCACCTGGACCTTTTCTCATCGACCAGCTCAGGGTATAAATAGGGGAGGGGAGGCGAATGAAACAGTAAGCACAGACCTCACACACAGGTGTTGTTAATTTTAGTAAATCAGTACGCTTGTTTGTTATGGTTTAAATGCAAATGAAGTCAAGTTGCACATTGAAGGGTTCATGTACTAATGTGTTGGTGCCCAATTTAGGCGTAATTTCGTCGCAATTTACGCATAAAAACATGGCATGGTATTGATGAACCGAGATGCGTGCTAAAATGGTATTCTGCCTGCCACAGGAACACAGAATCTGCCCATACATATGCATTTGTCGAGGCAGGAGTGGGAGTTCTATGCAAAAATGTGAGAAGGTGCGTAAGGAGAGAGTGAATATTCCGTTGTATGTATAAAAACTGCAGGGTTGGTTTTGCAGTGAAACGTCTCTGCCTCCTAAAATCCAGTTTGTGCGTTTGCTTAAGTAGGGGGACAAAATGGCAGAAGTCACCCGAACAAGACGGACACAAGCCAAGGAGATGTGCTAAGAGGATTTCCTCGCTTGTGCACTGTTAAAATACATTTATCGTCTTCTTCTTCCACTGCCTTACCAGTAGCTGCTACAAAATTCATAAAAAATTATTTTAGCGCTCATTTATTTTGGTTGGGGGCACGCCTACTATGTTAAATATTATAGACAAGTATACAGAATCTATTTCATGATCGATATGGCTTTATTTTGTTTCTCTAAGAATCAGCAGTTTCATGATTTCATTGATTTCAGCGCCACAAATTACGGTTAGCAGCGCCAGGCGCTAATTGTGAGATCAGCCGCAATGGTTTATCCAATGTAAAATGCAAATGCACAGTGTGCATTTTCTGTGCACGCTGCACTTGCTATCATATGTCCGAGAGGGCTTGAGTGTTCTATTACCCTGTTCTGGGCATGGCTTGGTTTTTCAATGTGTATCGTAATACAGTATAGCTCATACAGTAAGTTGTTTACCGCCAATCATCATGAACGTCTCATTTTAAAGGAACTGGCTAAAGCAACACCACCATTCAGTATGAATGCCAGTCTGATTGAAGAAGCACAGGTCCACACACACACACACACACACACGCACACACAAGTCATGCAGGGTGCATGACTAGTTTCAATGGACCCATTTATGCTCTCCATGGCCCCCTTGTGGCCAAGAATCTGTACTATAACGTAGCATCTAGTACTGAAATGTCAGGGATATACAGTACATCCACACGCTGCACTTAACAACATTCTTCTTCTCATGTAAATGTCTTCACGAATTATATTGTAATGTTCCAACCCTTTTGATAAGTGCATTAAAATAGAGGCCAAGTTGGTCAAATATGTCTCAGTCCATGCTGCAGTTGTACAGCATCAAGGTTTATACATTAAGGAACTCTGTGGCAATGCGACAATGTGCATCTTGCCAGCTGTTCTGCAGTCCTCCAATGCTAAATGTGTCACCGCTGTTTACCTAGGGAATACCCACCTATTTCTGTCACACCCGTACCTCAACACGGCCTCCTCATCATAGTCACGACTTTCCTCCCCTCACCCCACTACCCCCTGCCTAGACAGGGCAATTACATCTACCCACATGAAGGTTCCAGAATGTTCTGCAAAATAATGGTTCAGTTCACGTCATGCTTCAAATATGCATCGTTTGTCTGGAGCCATTTGATAGCCTAGTCTGAATACAGCGCTTTTAAAAATCAAGGTTGAGTTGCTTCTGTTTTGCGTCCAGATGTGTTTGCAGCCCTGTCACCTTTACACCCCCCCCGCCCCAGCTGAGTTAAAGCAAGGCTCGGTTCAACCGTATTTCCACAGCATGTCTTCCAATACAGTGTGCATTTGCTTGCAGAGTGGAATGAGGGTGCTGGGGGGCTGTGGGGGGTGGGTGGGGTGGTTGCGGTGGGGCGGGCGTCCTTGTGTATACAGGCAGACAGAGTTATCAGCGTGAGGCAGCGGCATTGGCGCTCCAGAAGATTCCTTCCGAGGGCGCGCTGTTTGTTGACTGATCTCTCTCCTCTCATTCCCATACAACATATTGAGAATAAGCCCCCCCCTCCCCTCTCATTTGACTCTTTTTTTTTTTTTGCTCCCAATTCTTCTTTCTCGCTGCTCCTCTTTGCCTTGCTCCCCTGGACTACTGTTGCTAGGCAACTGCTGATTGAGCAGGAGGGGTATGCAATTGACCAATTAGAAGTCTTCCAAATGAAAAAGTGGTGTCAAGAGTTCCCACGGTTGCCGCTAAAGCCGTGTCCAGCGTCCAGCACGTGTGTACACGTACACGCACGCATACACACACACGCACAAATGCACGCACAAGCACACGCACACACACGTTGTGCAATGATGATAATAGGGCACTAGAACAGCTGCTGTTACAGAACTGTGACACAGCTGGATATCACCCTCACTTCTCGTTCATAGCAGACGGCCTGCCTCTCTGGCCAGACACTTTCATCAATGTTGCTCCTGCTCTGCTCATTCACAGCCCTGAGGATTCCATTATGACTCGGCCACTAACACACACACACACACACACACACACTCATCTGGCTCTTGATTATCCGGAGACCGAAAGCATGGGTGTTGGTTCTGGTCTTGGTGGCAATGATGATGATGATGGTGATGATGATCCTGGTAGAGGTCTTCACAGTATTCACAACTATTTTTCACCGGACCCGATTTGCATGCATGTAATACTCTAAAATCGAGATATGTTCCGAACGGACCCGACAACAGGCCCGTACCCAAAAAGTACATTCTTTTTTAAAAGTGTGTTGCAACAGGCGACACCATGTCGCCATCAATAGTTAAGGAATAGTGCAAGAAAGTTCGCTGAGAAACACACAGGTTGACACACTCACACTCGTCAAATGATAAAGAGGGAGAAAATTACATTTTGGTCAAATTTGAGTCAGTAAGGGAGCAGGCAATAGCATAGCCTACATCGCTCACCTAGCCTGTTTCGTCAAACCATGAAAAAAAAAGGCAGTTTTATTTTTCCGGTTAAAAAATGTTGTAATTGCTTCCTTATATATATTTAGGATATATATATAATAATGTAAACATATTTATTAATTAATATATATATATTAATATATTAATTAATTAATATTAATTAAGCTCTAAACTGGCAGTGCTCTAAACTGGCAACACAGTTAATTCCACTGAAGTCTATAATGCCTGTGTCTACCAAACGAGATTTTAGCTTTGAGAGCGTTTATTTTCAATATAAAGTTTATGCTGTTCAATGCGCTATGAAATGTTTGTGGGCGCTCTCAGCACTATACGTGTAGACACAGGCCCTAATACACACACATACACATACAGCACACACACACAAATAGAGGTATGTTGTGTACCTAAATGTACACTTGACATTTCTGTCACTTACAATACAGCCTTCTTCCTTAGGAGGTGTACTGTCGTAAACAAGTGGACACCATAGTCCAAGGGTACAATATATGTACCCTGACAAGGACCTGCCTCAGCTATGTGTAGAAATGTTTTTAGCTGATCCTCAGCAAATGGTCCCTTTGCCTAGTGAACGAACCCTCTAGCCATAGCTAATTTGTTATTCATGGGCTGCAGATTCTGTTGATCATCAAATCAGAATGTAGTCGGTGACCCTTGGCCACATTCCCCCCACAAGCACACGCTCACACGGAGAAACACACCAACACACTATTTTGCGCTGCCATGTGGCTCATTAGGGAATTTATGCGATTATTAATATATTTTACTTTAACCTCAGTCACACCAATTACTTTAATAGCCAAACCATTTTTAAGTGAAAGAGTTACCACACGAAACCATAACCAAACTGTCTCGAGGGGTGGCACTGTGCTATAGGATTAGCTGGAATTTTTGGTATTACATGGGCTTTATTTTCTTAAAACCTGAATGCATCATTTTACTGTAAATCATTTCACCTGGAATGAACATCCTCTATCCTCATAACCTGAAAGCAGAAATTGTGAAGGGTTCGTTAGTCTCAGGTGTATGTTATATACGGTGGCTACTGTACGTGAAAAGCAGGCTGGTGACTAATGAACATATCCTCTGCTCTGAACACGATTCATATGATAGAAATGTCAACCCATAATCTACAGTAGTGACTATTGACTGAAGATTAAGTTAATTAGAACATGCATATAGTGTATATGTTCAGAGAGAGAGATGTATATAAAAATTAAAACACACACACACACTCATGCAGTAGGTATTGGGTATGGGGGTTACAGAGGGAGGTGAAGACAGAGGTGGAGCTGACTCAGCACAACCAGGAAGCAAAACATACACAAGACCTTGAGCCTTCAGAGACTCTACTGCGCTAACAGTGTGGATGGATTGGGAGGGGGGGTGATGGAGAGAAACCAAAAGGAGAGAGAATTTAAGGTATAGTCTGCGATTGGATTTTTGGCAAATTCAGCAATTATATACTCAGGGTCTGCTAGCTGCCAATTGTTTGTGTGCGTGGAGAAAAAATAGGCTAATTGTAATGTTTCTATGCAGACCTGGCACACACAGTGGTGCAGACCGCAATGTGTGGAGGGGATCGGATTCAAATATCAGCAAGCTTTCTCCAGAATGACTGACTATACCTGTGAGTACACGCAAAGAGGAAAGTGGAGCAATGGGCAGGAGAAACTAATTGAAGTGAAGGAACCGAGCTACGGCAAAAGACATAAATACATGTTGAGATGGACATATTAGAGTAGACAGGGTAATTAAAGGCAAGTCATGAGCGACAGAGAGCGAGAGAGAGAGAGAGAGAGAGAGAGAATGAATGTAGAAGACAGACAATAGAGGTGGGGCGAGTAGAGAGATACAAGGAGAGAGAGACTGGAGGAGGCAGACAGTAGTCAGGGCGATACAGGTAGATACAGGTGGAGAGAGCAAAACAGGGATATATATATATATATATATATATACAGGTATGAGATACAGAGAGATACTTGGAGAGAGATACAGAGATATACTGTATGTACAGTCAGAGAAACAGGTGGAGACAGGTGGTGAGAGCCAAACAGGGATATATGTATATATATATATAGGTAGAAAGATACAGTAATTACAGTAATTTTGATCAGACGTATCGGATTTTCAGTCCGACCTTGAGAGCCACAGGTTTGCTACCCCTGTGTTAGGAGCTCTGGGAAAGGGGGCATACTGTGCCGTCAACAATATTTTTGATAGATGAGAGATGTTTGCTTCAATGTATATTTTACTCAGTAATGTTCAGCGGGTTTAAACATGTTTTAAGCATACATAAACTATAACATTTAGACTTAGAATTATATTTAGTATGATTGTATGAAAATAATAGCAAATGTATTTTGCTATGTAAAATAGACATAGATACATTTTACATTATGATACTCTTTTGTTTTTGTGGCCGAATGATGCGGCCACAGAAGGATGATCAAGTGTACCTTGTGCTAAATGATGTAAGAAAGGAAGCACTGAAGGACCTCTCCTTAGCAAACCTGGATACTTACGGGTTATTCACTCAGTTAGGAAGGTTCATAAGTGAAAAATACTATTTGGATGCAGCCCTAGTGTTTACTGTAGTCTTTGTCTGATTGTTGTTTTTGCGATATGAACGTCCCCGAGACAGAAACTCACTTCCTCACCCAATGCACAAAATACCACAATCAGACATCAATATTTCAATCAGTTTAAAACCCACCCAATAGCCCCAGAAGATTTAGAAAAGCTCCCCTACCAAGACAAACTAGTGTTCCTACTAGGAGAGGTCAGTGAATGCTGTAGCATAGCAGAATGTTACAGTACGTGACAGCGTGTCACAACATGAGGATGTCCCCCATCAGTCACCATGTATTCATGTCATTAAGTATTTGTAAAAAGAGAGATACAGGGGGAGCGATACAGGAAGAGTTACAGTATATAGGTACAAGGAGAGAGATAGAGTGAGATACAGAGAGATATATAGGTAGAGAGATACAGATATATATATACTGTATAGATAGAGAGATAAAGATAAATATACTGTATAGGTAAATAGATATGCAGAGAGATACATGGGTAGAGAGATAAAGAGATGTACAGGAAGAAAGATACAGAGATATCTTTTATGTAGGTAGAGAGATTCAATATATACAGTAGGTAGAGAGATACAGAGAGATATATGGGTAGAGAGATAAAAAGATACTGTAGGTAGAGAGATTATTAAAGCGAGATATAAAGGTAGATAGAGATACAGAGATATATATCGGTAGAGCGATACAGAAATATATACTGTATAGGTAGAGAGAGATGCAGACAGATACATGGGTAGAGAGATACAGAGATATATAAGTAGAGAGATAAAGAGATATACAGGAAGAAAGATACAGAGATATATTTAATGTAGGTAGAGAGATAGAGAGAGATATAAGTATAGGTAGAGAGACAGATATATAGGTAGAGAGATAATAGAGATATACAGAAAGATATACTGTATAGGTAGAGAGATAATAGAGATATACAGAGAGATATACTGTATAGGTAGAGAGACAGATATATAGGTAGAGAGATAATAGAGATACAGTATACAGAGAGATTTACTGCATAGGTAGAGAGACACAGATTTATAGGTAGAGTGATAATAGAGATATACAGAGAGATTTACTATATAGGTAGAGAGACACATAGATTTATAGGTAGAGAGATAATATAGATATACAGAGAGATATACTGTATAGGTAGAGAGATAATAGAGATATACAGCGAGATTTACTATATAGGTAAAGAGACACATAGATTTATAGGTAGAGAGATAATATAGATATACAGAGAGATATACTGTATAGGTAGAGAGATAATAGATATACAGAGAGATATACTGTATAGGTAGAGATATAATAGATATACAGAGAGATATACTGTATAGGTAGAGAGATAATAGATATACAGAGAGATATACTGTATAGGTAGAGATATAATAGATATACAGAGAGATATACTGTATAGGTAGAGATAATAGAGATATACAGAGAGATATACTGTATAGGTAGAGAGACACAGGGAGCTGGAGGGGGCGTGACGTCTGTTTAGCACCGCCCTGCTGAGGGTGACATTGATTAGCGCTCGCCCCCAGCATGCAGCCGTGAGCATGTCCGTGCGAAGGTCACGTAATTAAACCCAGTGCCGCAGCAACCCGGTGGTGCTGCCAGGGTCTAGCAAGCTAGCGCAAACATCTGTTGACACCTGGCTGACGTAGGCAGCAGAGAAGGGCTATAAACGTGCGTTCAACCCCAAGCTTCTTTGTGTGTGTGTTTCTCTGTGTGTGTAGGTGTGTGTGTGTGTGTGTGTGTGTGTGTGTGTGTGTGTGTTTGTGTGTGTGTTTTGTAACACAGGTGTTTGCTTATGCAATCTGCCATTATCCCTCAATGCTGGATTATTTTCTGTTCGGTAAATCTTGACACATTGTCCACACAGACATTCATTGATCAGTCCCTGGTCTAGGTGAGCTTAATTTAAATAAATGAAATCAGGGAATGATAAACAATCAGTTTACATGAATAATATTATTTTAGTACAGCTACAAAATGCAGAAATGTTCATTAAGTTTAACATTATTTATTTAAAAAAATATATACAACCCTACTTTTTCTCCCCTAGGAAATACATTATGCAGATGTTGAACCAGTGAATTCATTAAAGGGGCGGTAAGTGGCTGTAAGCAATTTCAGAGAATATCTCCTCATGGTTTGCTAGCTGCCCATTCATTATGTGTGCTCTGGAAAGTAAGGCATTGCTTCTACACAGCCCTTTTTCTATAAATGGGAACACAAACAAAGTGGTACAGACTGCACATCATAACACTGTTGCAGCCTTGGCAATGAGTGTTCAATGTTAGGGGCGGAGCTTCTGAGGGAGAACCCTACGGTATTGAAGGGCCGTCAGAATCAATCGCACAGTTTACGTAATAAATTGCGATAAAAAAATTGCACACAGTATTTTTACCTGGTCAAAATATAGCAAGTGTTATATTTTAATAACAAGAGATGCCAGGTTAATTTAATTTTTTAATTAAACACAAACATTTGTATAAAGCTGGCATAGTTTGCGATTAATCGCGATTATATTCTGACAGCCCTAGTTTTTGTTTTGATTAGTTAATAACAACAATCTTCCTCCAGCATATATTATCAAGATGCAATGCTAGAATAGACATGGCCAAATATGTTAAAAGTAAAAAGTCCTGTTGTCATTGTGCATATTGTTCATGTCTTATGCTCAGTGCTGTCTGAAGAAATGCTCAGATTGCTCAGTTTGTCTGCTGAAATGGAATACATCTCTGAATGACTAGAACAGAAGCCAGAGCCATTCATGAACATATAGATGACACTGGCACTCCACAAGATGTGACCTCCTTTAACCTTCCTCTGAGTTCGTATCAAGTTTCGCCTTCGTTTTACTCCTCGTCCTCTAACTGCAGTTTCTCCTTCAGGGCTACTGTAAAGATGAGTATTGCATCTCCAACAGTGGCGTCTCATGATCGGGGGGAGCAGTCTGGGGGGCCTGCCAGGTCTGTGGCATGTTGATTGCCTGGGGCCAGCACATGACCAAGGCTAATGTCCATTGTATTGCAGTACCACTATTGTGTGTTTCTAGGCGTTTCTTGCCCTTTTCTTCCTCTGAACCTGGGAACCCAGCTGTTGTACTTTCATTTATACCTAAACGGCATTTGGGTTTTAGTTGAATAAACTAAAACAAGTAAATAAGATAAATGAATACCATGAAGGCAATATGCCTCACAAAATACAGAATGTAGAGTTAAGTCCAAAACACGTAAGTAGCTTATAATATTTTCTTCTGTCCAGTACACAAATATCAGTCTGAAGTTTGACACTTTTTTTTACAGGTCATTTGTCATGTATATTGTAGTAAATATCATTCATTCTCCCATCCCGTCTGGCTGTCTGGGTTCCAACCTATCTGGGTTGTGCATTGTGTGGAGTGCGTGTCTGATCTCTAACTCTCTTCACATACTCTCAACCATACCCTTCCAACCCCTGATTACCTTCCATGTCATTTTATAAGTAGACTCTTCAAAGGTCTCAATGTACTTTTTTTTTTTGAAGAGGGGGGAGGGGTGGATGTCTTTGTGAGTAGAACATGGCAATATTTGATTTGGCCCCGTTGAATGTTCCGCTCACTTTGATCTGTGCACAAGGCACTTTTCCAAGTGATGCCTGCGCACTCTTTCAGTAGATGCTGTCAGCTTGGCATTTAGATCATTAATCATGCTCCGGGCAAATATTAATAATGGTTTTTAGATAGAAAGGAAGAGGTTGGTGTTGGTGATGGGAACAAAGTGTTCTTTGGAGGGGGTACGGGGGACAATTCCAATTAAGTGGTTAATCTGATAGTAGCTATACTGTAGCTTTCTTAGATAATAACCACCTAACTTGGTATGTTCAGCAGTCAACATATTTCTTTAGAGAAAACACAGTCAGACACACAGCCATGCCTGGCAAGGCTTGCACTGCTATTTCACGGCTGTTAATTGCCTTCAGCTGTGAAGATGAGCTTTTTTCAGAGGTGCCCAGATGACAATGTGACAGTCACTGCCACAAGGCCCCGGTGTAACCAACGTCATTGTATTGCAACTGAGCCTTATCGTTTTCCAAAGTACCAATACGTGTCCTGTATTTCTCGATTCTCTTTACACTCCAGTGAGTGTAACAAGATGTCCTTGGCCCCGGTCTCAGTTCTCTCTCAGCCCTCCCCGCACCCCTCTATACCGCAGGTTTCTCTGTGTCAGCGGCTACTGCTGCTGTTCAGAAACCTCCGGAAACACAGCGAGCAGGGGGAGTGATGATAAATGTCCTGGATCAATACAGGCTCAGTAGGGGGTGTAACCCATATGCTGCTATTCAAACTTTACACCAGCCATCTAAAGCTTCAATACGGACTCTTGTATCCTTACAGATAGGCCATCTAAAATGATGATACGGCTGTGTCATATCCTTGCAGAAGTCATATAGTAGCTGCATGTCCTTTCATGACAAGATTAGCACGCTGTTACTAAACATATAACAGTGGTGAACCATATTCTCTAGTCAAAAGGACTTTATTTACTCTAAGTGTTACAGTATATGTTGAAGCGTGATTACCAGAATAAGTCACAGCTAGCCTGTAATAGCCTAGGGCTATAAATGAGTGCTGAACATTTCAGTCATTAATGTCGAATTACCTGTCATGTGCAAGTTTCTTGTTTATTTCCATGTTACACATCTGATTGCTTCTCAGTTGCGCGTTGCACATCGTCAGCTTCAGCATAGCGGGCTATCTCTGTGTGAGACGTGAGCGGCTAGACATGTGTCGGTGGATCACAGGGAGAGCGGCCATGTTGGAGAGGTGTTACAGCGGGAAGAGGAGAGCCAGTGGGGAAAAGGGGGTTAAGGAGGTGGTAGGAGAGAAGACAGGGTAAGGGGGGCGAGGTGAGCAGATGCCATTTGTCTGTTGTGTGTTTGCCGCAGAAACGTCGTATGTTTCCATGTGTGTCCCAATGACATGCACTCACACATACACCTAACCTAACTGACGTGGCGGGTATACCATTCAGCCTCGTTCCATCACCACCACCACTTGTTAGTGGACGGTCATGTAGCCCACGCACCAATGAAAATGTCGCCGTTTACCACTGTGATGTCACAGGGACGTGGTCCCCAGTAGCTGTGCTCACATTCATCAGTCAGTAGAGTGGGAGGGAGAGAGAGGGAGAAGGGGGGGGGGGGGGGGTTTATTGATTGAGTTACAAGGATGTGAAGCACATGATAGAGATGGAAGGGTTCAGCGTGAGTGACGGCACGTTGTGCACTACCTTCCTTATATATGAAGCTCAACACAGACACTATGGTCTAAAATAGGTGTGCTGTAAACCTGTGGGTTTCAAGTCTGGGTGTGTGTGAGAGCGTGTGTGTTACAGAGAGAGACAGAGAGCGGGGCCTTCGCCAGGGTTGCAATCTCAGCCCTGTGTTATTTAACATTTACATAAATGAATTAGCAAATATTTTAGAAACATCCTCAGCCCCTGGTGTTAGTCTCCACAGTTCAGAGGTTAAATGCCTCCTCTTTGCAGACGACCTGTGCCTGCTCTCACCCACAGCAGAAGGCCTACAGCAGAGCTTGGACCTGCTAGAGCAGTACTGCCAGACCTGGGCCCTGGCAGTAAACCTCAAAAAGACCAAAATAATGATTTTCCAAAAAAAATCCAGATCCCAGGGAACTAAACCAAAATTCTCAATTGGTGCAAAACACAGAGTATTGCACACAATACAACTATTTAGGTATAAAAATAAGCTCAACTGGACACCTACATGGAGCAGTGAATGAACTGAGAGACAAAGCACGCAGGGCATTCTACGCCATTAAAAAACA
>JAODTR010092326.1:0-13882 GCA_025399935.1 Amblyopsis rosae | reverse complement strand
TCTCTCTCTCTCTCTCGCTCTATATATATATATATATATATATCGAGCTATATATCGAGATATATATATATATATATATATATATATATATATCACTATCTTGCTCTCTCTCTCTCCAAAAGAGCCCGCAGGCCTGGCAACTAATGGCCTCAGAGGCAATTCGAAAGGTGTGTTTGTGGATGTTAATGAGCTAGCGCTGCATGGAGATTTCCCAGCGTTTACAGGAGTGTTTCTGCGCCTGCTTACCTGCTGAGATCCTCCAAATTACACGATTATTCACCCGACTGCGTAAACATGACACACAATAATTGGCGCTTGCAGAATTTACTTATTAGGGAGATGTATGGATTTGTTCACCCCCCCATATGCTGTGCACGCACTAGCGCACCACCACTGTGCAGGTATGGCACGAAGGTACCTACACGCATACAGCACCTGAAATCTATAAGCTGTTTCCAGTTTGCTGTCTCTGTTGAAAGGTTAAACGGTTGAGGAGAGGAAAGAAAGTCTATAAAAGCAAAGGATGGAGAGAACAGGGGAAGATGGGAAGAGGGTAGATTGACAAAGAGAGCGGTAGCAAGCTGAGCGCTTGTCTCTGGCGGACACTCGGCCCTATCAACTGGACCTGCTCTGGACCTCCATTATGACAGACGTGTCTTTCGGAGGTCCCTTCCCTATCTGATAAAGGCCGACCAATCAAACGTCAGCTCTGCCGGGCAGACTAGTCGCCACGGTGACAGATACAGCGAGGAAGGGGGGGGTGGGGTCCTGACAGGAGGAAGGTTTGATTAAGTAAAAGATGAAGAGTTGGTGGCGGGCAGCAATGAGTGCGTCAGGTCGCCAGGGGCGTCCAAGACGTGCCTGAAGGACCCCAGACCGCTTGATTAATGACCTGGCTGGCAGGTGGCTCTCCAAACAATTTAGGGATAAAATATCACAATTTCTCTCTTCTGTTTAACGTGATTTTTCAAGTTTTCTCCCTTCCTCTCCTCCTCGACAAAAATGTGGAGGAATAGCTCAGTCAGCAGTCTTACATAAGCCACACATGAATATACAGTGTTTATGCAATGTGTGTGTGTGTGTGTGTGTGTGTGCATCTTATTTCCTATTGAATCATTTGACCTGTTGATGTTTGTCTTGGTCCAAACATGTTGAATTCTATTGTAAAGTTTCTGTTTATTTAATTTAGCATTTTAACAGAAAGTTGAACTTTACATAACTATAGTTTTCTTCAGTTCTTAGATCAGCAGAAATACAAGCGTGCATTATCAATGAGGTGAAAGATCAGAGGTCACCTTCTGCAAAGTATGCTGCATGTAAGTGATAATAGTTTAGATACTTCAGAGGAAGTTAGATTATGTAAAATATGTAATTAAAAACAAAGTGTTAAGCCAAGACCAATACTGCAAGCAGGCTGCAGTAATATACAGTATGCCAATATTTCATATCTAAAAACAATCATGGTCCAGAAGTAATTCTGGGAGTTTGAAGCCTGCAGGACGTTAAAACCGACCGTCTGCTTTAATCCACACAAGACGCTCCCACATAAATAATGCAGAGGTACCTAGCGCTGACCGGGAATTCCTCATTCATATTCCACTCCTGTTCTACCTGGACTGCTCTTCCTTCAAGCCTTGCAGGGAATAATGGGATACGTTGTGGAATACATTGTTGTTGATTTCTGGACCTAATGTCCTATTTGGTCTGAATGGGAACTGGAGTCATTCCAGAATAGCTCTCCACCAAACCTTGGTTGACCAAATCTTGTTTTCTCTTAAACAGGAGGAAGAAAGTTCCGCTTATTTTAGTTGATTGAACATACATACTACATGTAGGGCTGTCGCGATAGCCGCACTATTTCAATAAAGCGGTGTTGCTAACCCAACCGCGGGGGATGGCAAGCAACCCCGATTACCGTAATGTTTACATTTCATTTTTTCCATTCAGCTAGCCTATCGAATATGAGGTTTCATGTGCTATTGAAGCGCACATTCCCCCCAGCCTGTTGTAGCCGGTTGAAGCGCTTGGGAATTTATCTATTCACGACACTCTTACGTTACACTTTACTGCACTTTACTACAGTTTTGTCATAATCCAATGACAAACTGTCTGGGCAGCATGCATGATACAGCGCACCATGGATGTATTGGAATAGCACACACTTCTCGAGAAATTATTTTGGAACATGTCTGTTTCTTGTGGGAAAGAAAATTGAATATCTGTTACCTAATGCTTTGGGTTGTTAAACCGAAAACAGCCCAACAACTTGTGCCATCACTTCTTTCTGTCTACAACTATGCTTTTAATTAATTTGTCATATTTTCCAGCTGACATTTTGATCGAACATATGCTGAACGTGTTCGCATATCTACAGTCAGAACACTGGTGCACTAAACTGGTTGTCGATATGCCGTTGCACATCTCAATACGGACCACTTTGATCACTTTGCCAGGGGTCAGCAACCTTTGGCACGAGTGCCACCATGGGCGCACGGTACAGTAGCTTAGCCAATGGCACACTGGCAATAAGTGTGCAAGAGAGGTTTTATGGAAATGTTCAAGCACACTGTCATCCTCATGCTAAACAATGTCTTTCACAGACATTAGCAGCTGCGTGACCTGTTCTTTAAGGTAGTTTGATTGACATGCCTCCTCACCCCCATGCAGCACACATCCACCTGCCTCTGACTGGATAGTACCAGTAACGCTGCTGGAATGGGCTCGATAGCATGTCGGCAATGGCAGCATTCTTGTATAGTTCTCATATTTCGTTCAATTAATTCTCTTGTTTTGATAATAACTGCCATTATCACTAAGTTAAGTTTATAGCTGATTACCAAGATTGTTGGTAAAGGTTAATTATTTAAACTCATGTGGAAATATACAATTACAATGTCCTCATTGTGGGAGAACTTTTATGTTGCTATGCATATGCCTATAGATGGAATAAAATTACAGATTATCATAAATAAACATAACAATGATATGGCACACTGATCAACAAGAACATTTGATAAGGGCACTTCATATCAAAAAGGTTGCTAACCCCTGGCCTAGAATAATGCCCCAGACCCACACTATTTTGAAAGCTCTCCGCCACGTACTTGACCACTCAAAACAAAAACAAAAATATGGCGATAACCGCGCTTTTGAACCTACCTAAATCACCGCATGGAAAATAATTTCACCACGACAGCTTTAACTACATGTATAGACGACTTTGTAATCACTTTGAAGTGAATGGCAGATGAAAACATAATGTCCATCACCTACTCCAGCTGCGTTTACATGGACGCAAAAATTAGTGTCCATAATAATTTAATAATAATAACAATAATATTATTCTGATTGCAGTTGGGTTAAAGCCCAAACCGACAGAAAATGCTCCATATAAACACCCAACCCAATTGAAATTTCATTCAGAAGCAGTATAACCCGTTCAATAACCTGATTGAAAGAAGAATTCTACCATGTAAATGGTTAAACACAATTACTTCCTTGGTGCGTTCTTTTACGCTATTGTTGTTGTGTGTGATGCCGGTAGGCTATTCTGCCACACAGCCACTGTAGCCTACAAAGTTTTTGACAAAACCATTGTGAAATGCTCAAATAAGTGTGAGTTAGTATGGTGACTTTGTTGGAAGCCGGAGCCCAAATCTCACCACCAGTCACACAAATAGCCTCACTCTCCCGACGTGCCTATAACTAGATGCTAGCGGGTCGGTTTTAGCCTTTTTGCTAGCACGACACGTTACATTACCGAACTATAAGGTGTGCATGTTTAACATCCATTCCGATAAATTGCGACGCAGCATGTAAACACCAGACCCGATTACATAACATCCCATGTAAATGGCTAACCTGAAATCTTCAATCGTAATGATTCCATTTGGAAAAGGCGAAAAAGTGTCCATGTAAACCCAGCTAGTGATTGGTGAGTTCATGTGTGGTAAGCATCAGCGTGAAGACATATTGAACTAAGGATGCTAACCCGATGCTGATATTGGTGATTAAATATTCTGTGTGATTGCGTTAATTCATTAAATTTCTCCGGGATATTGTTTGTGCCCTTTTAATTTTCTCTAAAGCAAACTGCAGTGCTTCAACCAATGTCAAAATGTGCTGATATACAATGGAATCTAACAATGGTTTAATTACCCATATTTGGTTGAATTCTGTTAAAAACAATGAGCAGTTACTTATGTCTGCTTAACATTGCTTGTCAAAACTACTTGATACGTGTATTTATTCTGTCAACAATCAGCAATGTGTTGTCATATGAACAGAATATTCCACTGTCGCCCTTTAAAGGTGTCACAAATAGTACAGAACTGTACCTTTTTTATCATTCATGCATCTTTATGGTAATAGCTCCCATTCTCTTTATAATTGTCTTGTTAGTCAATTAATTAGACATCTAGGATTTTCTCTCATGTGTAAAGAACATTGATATTGTTTATTAACACTTCAATATACAGTATGTGATGAAAGAACTGAAACGAGGTCAGATTCCACTGGAAATATGAACAAAATTATGAAGCAGAATGAAAACCATGCACCAGGAATGTCTCATTAGGTACATACTGTATAATTACAAAGTCATACTTTGGTGTAATGAGAAACTTTGGTTAGTTATTATTTTTTGGAACTCAACCATTCAACATCCATTTGGTTTCACGTTTAGAATGATTAGATTTCTCTCTGCTTGCTCTGAATTGTATTCCGCTATTAGTTTAATAATGCATAATTGCATTTTAAAGACGCGATAGATTATAAATTCACATAATGAGTGCTGGCACTTCATTTGTGGCATAAATCTCTGTCAGCATAATGTGTATTCTTAATAATGCTTGTTCACAGGCGACCAAATTAATTAAAATCAATTAAACCTGTCGTATAAATCAGACTGATAAATTATTAATTTATTTTGTGTCACTTTATGTCTAAAATGTAACTATTTATCATTGTGTTTATGTACAGAGCTCATGAACAGGTGAAAATCACTATGAGAAGAGAATTGGGAGCTCGGCAGATTAAAGTACATACTGTAGCAAATTGGTCAGTACTTCAACTGGAGCAGATACGTGTTTGTACTTTTACAGTACAGTACAGTACAGTACAGTAACATACTGTACACGGTTAGTATTTTTATTACAGCAAATACCCAAATAGTATTAGCGAGTATGGCTACAGAAGCATTAGCACCACAGAGCTACAAGGTTATTGGTCATAAAACAGCAGGCATGTGGTTCTGGTCAGTCAGAATACAGTACAAAGCTATTACTTGTAGTATTACATCAGATCCATGTTTGTACGGTGGATACCTGAGGTCAAACAGGTAAATGCAACACAGACAAATTGTGGGTTGATGCGGCTGTAATCCAGTTTATTATTATTATTAGATCAAACATTTTGAAAACTCAATACAAAATATGGTTTGCTTCCTCTTAAGTGCCAAAGAGTATAGCGGAGCCGTTTTCTATGTGACGGGGAGAGACATTGACCCGCCCTAATGTTCAGGAAGTGGATTTATCAAAAGAAGGAGGAGAGACAGGCAAAGCTGCTTAACTTGATTTGTGTTTCAGGATTGATTACCATGTAATGTCTGTTTCTCTGCTGAATGCATTAATGTCCCGCACGTTTCAAGTGGACAGCCGTACACAAGCACTTGCGTATTGATTCATGAGCTGGCTGTAATTACTGGGAGGGACGCATTATGAAACAGCCAGCCCTGAACCTCTGGGGAATTATGAAACATGGAGAATATCTGGTCCTGACACTGTACCCTGAGACTGGAGAACACACCAGTGTAGACCTACAATCATACAGTATGTTCTCCAAAGACAGGTTAAGTGAACACGCCTATTGACTTGTGTGTGTGTGTGTGAGGGTGTGGATGTTTTTAAAGGATAAGCACAGTGTTCTTAAAGATGCACTCCACATTCACAGTTTCACTGCCCCAGACATTATGCCTCAATATGTTTCTATATTTTAAATGAACGTGTTTTTTTCCCCCACATGAATTAGTGTTTTTTTTTGCTGCAGGGATTGGTGGTGGGGTTGACAATACTATTGTGTGTGTGCACGTGTGTGTGTGTGTGTGTGTGTGTGTGAGCGCAGATGTATTTGAAGGGGGAAGTGTATTAAACAATATTTCATGCACGGTGCCTTTACCACACTTGCCTGACAAATTGATTGCCTCAAACCTATACAAAAAAATCTTCCTTATCTAAGGGAGCTATTCATGAAGCCTGATTATTTCATACAGCTGGAGGTATATAGGCAATTATATTCATAGCTTATAATTATATGCATACAGCTGGCAGGTTTTTCACTATAGCTACCCAAAGACATGAAGCGTATACGCAGAACATCGAAGCACCTCACCTGGTCACCATGTCAACACTGATCTGGGTGCCTGTGTAGGTGTGTGTGTGTGTGCGTGTGTGTGTGTGTGTGTGTGTGTGTGTGTGCACGTGTGCGTGTGTCATTTGTTGTGGCAAAACCCAGCAGATGAGACTTTCTAAGCCAGAAAACTGAAATCCTTTACTGAAGAAATACAAACATGTTAAGTGTTTCTTTTGGGTATAGTTGACAACACAAGAGTCATCTTCACACTGGACTATAATTGCAGTTATCACATAATTAGACATTAATATGAATCCCTGAGGACTTCTTGGTCAGCCTGCAACTGTCAGCGAGCATCAGAAATGAGGCTGCTTGTTTGATACTGCAGGGAGTGCCGGGGGGGGTATGGGGAGTATACAACTCTTAATGCTTTATTTAATCATCTGCTGTATTTCATCAGATCATAGAACAGCTGTCCAATAGCTTCAATATCCACAATCATTTCAGCTTCATTTCTGGAGAATTCCAGCCAAATGATGAGCTTAAAATTTATCGCAACTGTGTTGGTCATTCGTGACCAAATTCTGCTGTCAGTAGCTGGGTTTACATGGAAACTATTTTATCTTTCCGAATGGAATCTTTCCGATTGACGGTTTCGGGTTCCCTGTTTACATGGGATGTCACTTAATCGGATCTGGTGTTTACATGCGCCTTCACAGCTTATCGGAATATATGTTAAACATGCACACATTATCTAGCTCATAATGTAATGTGTCCCTAGCAAATAGCTAAAACCGGCTAGCTTTTAGTTGTAGGTACATCGGAGAGTGAGGCAATTTGTGTGACTGGTGGAGTAAAGCACGCCTCCATATGATGTCACCGTACTAACTCCCGATCACTTATTTGCGTGAGTCGCAAATGTTTTGTCCAGACTTTGTACCATTCTTTCAGTACATACATACAGTGGCTGTGCAGAATAATTTACCGGCATCACACAAAACGTAAGACTGAGGCCGGGCATGCACATTAAAACGCAACCAGGAAGTAATCGGGTTTAACCATTTACATGGTAAAATTCTTCTTTCAATCGGGTCATTGGAATGAAATTTTGATCGGGTTGGCCGTTTCTCATTCGATCGTGGTGTTTATATGGAGCATTTTCTTTCGGGTTGGGACTTTAACTCGGTTCCAATCGGAATATTAAGGCCCATGTAAACTGATGTCCCAACAATTATCATGAATATAAATAGGATCACCAACTTGAAGTAGGTGGGATGGGTTTGAATTATGATCACCACAGTAGGACATTGGAAAATGATGTCCAGGTCAAAATCGACAGAATATCCTTTTAAAAATCTGCTGGTCAATGGTAATTTGTTTTGGTTTTAAAAGATGTGAGTTTATTTTCCAGAAGGTGCTGGGAATGCATTAACTTTCACATACTGGTTCACTTCATAAAAGGTGCTTCATGAAAAAGTATGATCTTTCTGTTCATTAGAATGTTGTTGGTCAATTTCATTGGCATCCCACCACCGACCTTATTCGTTAAAGCAGAAACAAATAAGCACACCATGATCATAAGGCAGGAGGTTGGTCTGCCTAGCGTGCAGCAAGCAGACTTAATAATAAATAAATAAATAATTCTCCACATTTTTAGATAAAGATACCACCATTGAAACAGCAATGTTTACATCTGACAACGAATTAGTTTGACCTTATTTTAACATTCCCTGGAGACAAAACACCTACTAATGTAATTTAAAAGCCAGCCTGAAGCTGTCAAATAGGAGCAGACGTAAATAATAATGAATCCATATGCATTGCTGTATTTATGTCTGTATACCAGACAACAGCATCTGCAATTTTCAGGATGCTGCAGTAAGGGGCAGAGTGATTGTCTCAGATCCGACAGGAATATTAATCGAGTGGGAAAGGCAGCCAGGCAGAACCGTCAGCTGGCTGCTAACCAGAAGCTAACACACTCTGTTAGCATGTTAGCCAGACACGTACGTAGCTATAGCTTAAACACACGTGTGTGTGTGTGTTTTAGAGGACGACCGAGTCCAGGCTATAACAAACACATGCACGCACACACACACACACACACACACACAAACACATAAATCATAATGTCCAACATTATAAAAATACCCAGAAGGCCGAGCTGTTCCTCTCCTTCAGAGACACAGACTTTTTCATCTCACCTGGTGTTGGTCATTGCCGTAGCGATGCCACGGGCAGATGCTTTAGTGGGTTAGGATCGCAGGACATCAGGTGTAGAGGGCACTTCACACAACCCGTCTTATTGCCTGATTAATCTGTTAAGTGGCTCTGTGGTAGTTCTGTTATGAGTTTGATATTGTTTCTATAATGCTCTGGTTGTGTCTGGCTTGGTATTTATGATACAGTTCATTCATATTCAGAGTCAAGGCTGATAGCTTTACAAAAAGCTTTGTTTTCAAAACGTGCATTCACGGAAACATCGGATGTCGAGTGGGAATGAGCGCAACATTATATAACGTTTTCACATCCGTTACATAATTGTATCAGTTCATGGAGAGAGAGAGAGAGAGAGAGAGAGAGAGAGAGAGAGAGAGAGAGAGAGAGTGTGTGTGTTCAGGCATCGCCCGCCCACAGTTGACCCATGCACCCAAGATACCTATATGAATCTTAAACAGATAATTTCATTAGATAAAGTTGTTTTGTTCTCAAAATATTAAATAGAGGTTAAAGCAAGTGTTTTTTATTAGCATTTTGGCATTGCTGTGTCATATTGAATTGGTCACAAATGTATAAGTAAGTAAAATGTTTATAGGCTTGCAATTGCATATTTCACTACGTGGTCCACATTCCTGTAATATATTTGATTCATGTTAATACTTTTAGATGTATGCTTTGTAGATTTACAATTAACATGTATAACATTCTTACAAAATAAATATAATGATAAAA
The DNA here is from genome assembly GCA_025399935.1 of Amblyopsis rosae. Classification (NCBI taxonomy): domain Eukaryota; kingdom Metazoa; phylum Chordata; class Actinopteri; order Percopsiformes; family Amblyopsidae; genus Amblyopsis; species Amblyopsis rosae. The sequence continues at coordinate 4,582 of JAODTR010092326.1, read as the reverse complement.
TATAAATAACAGGAACTATGAAAGGGCAACAGTTATGCTACAAGACATTGTAGCACAATTATAATAAAAGAATATTATATTCCATCAGTGGCCAGAGGGGGCGATGTGTGTGCCACCCCTCTTAATGGTAATCTGCCTTTCCACTGCTCCCACTCTCCAGGAAAAATGAAGCCCCGATCTCAACCTCATTCTTCTTCCCTGGATAAATGTCAGTTATACCCTCCAAAGCACACACACACACACACACACACACACACACACACCACCCATACTTCATTTAGCCATTTCGCTATTCTGTCAGTCATTCATTATTTTTTTGTTTTGTTGTAATTTTATTAGATTTTAACTTCTCCATCACACCATTACCTCGGTCGAGCGTGTGTGTGTGTGTGTGAGAGAGAGAGGTGTGAGTGTGTGTGTGTGTGAGTTGTTTGTGGAGTATGTGGAGTTAAAGCAGCAGCTCGGCGACTTGTTCTAATGCTTCTTTAGACAACAACAAAGTTATTTGGCTTCCAAGGTAATCGTTGTTTCTGCTGTGGGCTAGATTGACAATGCTGTTTAATAGGAGAAAAACATTGTAGAGCTTGCTTTTTTTTCTTCATTCGCTCACCGGCCTTATCCTTTAGGTTCTGGCAAAATTATTCCCCATTTGTTATTGTGTGTGTGTGTGTGTGTGTGTGTGTGTGTGTGTTGAAGGCGGTGGGATGGCGGGGGAAGGATAGTGTGTTGAGGTCAGAAAGGAGGACTCCAATCAGGAGAGGTGGGAAGAGGTCGTAATGTTTGTGTTTTGATTTAGGTCTCGGGCACAGCATTTCGCTCGCGTCAACCTTAGTGTAGTTTTAAATGAAGTTGTAGCTCATTAATTAAAGTGCAGACGGGTCAAAGCAGTTGCATTATCCAGACACACAGACAGACAGACAGACTGTAGACACACTAACTGTACAGTACAAGCGGACAGACCAACAGAAACAATAGCAAACAACTGGGTTGTTTATCATCCATCACAGGAACTTCACAGAATCTGTTGAACAAACAATATATTCAGAAAACCTTGAAACTTCACCGCAACACCTGCATGTGTGTGTGCGTGCGTGTGTGTGTGCGTGTGTGTGTGTGTGTGTATGCTGGCGCATGTGCGTGCGTGTGTTGTGTGTGTTTCTCCCACACACACAACAGAAGGAGGTCACCACCTCTCTGCCACTAACACGATGAAGCAGAAAAGCGATTCGTCCTTTGAGGAGGAAACGTTTGACTTTTTCTGTCCTGAAAAACGGAGCAAAGAGAATACGAAATAGAAGGGAGTTTCATCTGCTGAAACAAACGACAGGAATACCAGAGTTATCTTTTTCTCTCTCTCTCTCTCTCTCTCTCTCTCTCTCTCTCTCTCTCTCGTCTGAGAGAACACCCTCTCATTCAAGCGTCTCATTTTGAGCCCTGCTACTACTGCATACACTATGGTACCGTTACAGTTGTACTCTGATGTGGCCGCTGTTGTTACCGGTACGCACATTTTACTGTATGTTTGCGCTCCCTTGTTCCTCTGTATCGCCTCTATCTGTCCATCATTTCTAGCTATCCATCTGTTGCACACTTCTAATTATCTCTCTAGTCCTCCTACTCACTCTCGCTATCTGTCCATTACTCTTGACTCTCCAGCCTTCCGCAAGAGTAGCGCCCATGAATGCCCCTTTCCACACACACACACACACACACACACACACACACACACACACACACACACACACACGCACACTTTTCCCCCATTGCTCTGCAGCAGATAAGTTGTAGTTGCGGGAGGCTGGCTCCCCCTAGAGGACAGACCGGGTGACAATTGAGGAAGAAAGAGTGAAAGAGAGAGAGAGAGAGAAAGAGAGAGAGAGAGAAAATAAGAGAAATATTAAAGTTAACTGGTTTGAAAATTAGGTATAATTGGCTGTGAGTGGAGTAGATATTTAGCGCTCGCAGAAACATTGCAGACAGAATAATTCCTTCATGTTTACTGTTTTATTTCTCCCCGATGGCAGATCTACCGCCTGCAAGCCCTGAACAGTGAATTCAGACATCTCCTGCGCCACGGGACAGCTAGGGCATGCCAGAGAAGCCACCGAGGGAACCCTTGTGGCCTTGGGTTTGGAATCAACTGACCATTCACCATATGATAATACTGTGATGACCGCACGCAATGCATTTATACAATACAATGCAACTGTGATGCCGACGCCAATCCTTCACATCATTTAAAGGTACAGCACTCTTCTATCAACCACAGGTTCCCTATTGTTTATGCAGTCCCGTGGGGGGGATGTGCCCATGTTTCTGGAGCTGGTTTCAATGTCAAGCTGAGTCAGTCAGCTTGAGGTAAACCTCATCATCATTTGTCTTATTAAATTAAGCAAGGAATCAGTCAGTGTGCCTGTGTCATTATTATAAACATTAAAGGCCTTCACACTCGTCCTTCCACCTATAGCGAAGTTCTCAGTGTCAAGCCATGGTCCTGTCCTATAACGTAATCCATCAAGCGCAGAGGTTAAAAAGCATCATATTCTAACCTGGCAACGCAGGAATCGTAACAAGTGTGTATATGGGACACGCCAGAGAGGTACGTCGGAAATGTCCGTCAGTGTCGGGATGTTTTTGGCAATATGTGGGCAGGGAAGACTCTGTTATAGGTGGATTAACAACAACACAAGGAAAACGTTTAAACAAAAAGACTGATACCTGGACCCCTGATATCGTAGGTAGGCACTATCACAGAACAGAGTCATGTAGACAGCTTTTTATTCGCACCAATGGCAGATCGTGGAACCTCAAAACAGTTACCTGAAGTTAGCCACAAATGCTAGAAGCGCCATATAAATAATTTAGTAAATGTAAATCGAAGCATTTATTGACTACTAATTACCACATATTGCAGTTATGTATCTGTATTTATAGATACAATTGCCCACAAAGCACTTCCTTGGACTTTTTTTGTGACATTTGCAAGACTCTGTCTTCTTCATTGAAGTAACTCGGCCCTGCATTATCCTGACCAGTCTTAACCCCAGTGAACAGGCTTTTCTTGCTTTCCTTCCGGACTTAGTTTCACTCTGTTGTATCACTTTCCTGTCTCAATCGGCTTGACCTGTTTCATTACCTAGGAAGCTACCTGGAGCAATGTGTGATTACGTAATGTTTGCTTTTGTCCACAGCCTTTTGGACGGGCTAGCAACCCTAACCACTAATACCGGCAATGGTGTTTCCAACATAATACAAAATCTAAATAATCACAATACTACAGGTAATAAGGTTGTATTATTATGTGACGACACACTTTCATGCAGAATGTTTGACAACTGGATATGATGTTTCTTACTCTTAAATGTCAAATCTAAAATAAACATACTGTATTTCATTATTTAAACTAACAATGTGTTCTCATCTGGTTTACACTGCCAACATCAGACACGCACACACACACACACACACCCCGCACACACGCACACCCCGCACACACACGCACACGCACACACGCACACACACACACACACACAGAGGGGGTCCACTATGTTTCAAGTAGAAAGCGACTTGCTATGGTCTCCTCCTCACCCGTCGTCGCGGCGACCAGGCGCCTTTGATCTCCCTCTTTGCTGCGTGCCTCTCTCGCTCATTCTCCCAACTGTAGTGAAATATAATGGATGGCACAGCTCTTTGTTGCCATGGCGATGGAGGATGTGCTAAGCTGTGTGTGTTGAGCAAGAGGGACCGACGCGACCGTCCAACTGACGCTGCTGATTTTAACATCCCTGAATAGCGCTCTCTCACCGCAGTGTGTGTGTGTGTGTGTGTGTGTATGTGTGTGCGTGCGTGTGTGTGCGCGTGTGTGTGTGTGTGTGTATGTTTCCGAGGGGACAGATCCGCTTCAAAGGAAGGTTTCATTCTTTTTTTTTTTTATATATACAACTTGTTCACTGTCTGATATTTCAGTTGCAATGTTTCCGGGAGAGAAGATGAATATTTGTTTTCATATTTCTCTATTATTCTTCGGAGGATTCGCTCCAGAGGTCTAAGCGACCTGTCGGAAGCTCACGACTCTGGAGCGCCAGATCTTTCAGACAACAGGTTGACAAAGTGTCACAGTACGGTTCACCAGTGTAGCTCATAATGATAATCATGCCTCTGGTCCATGTTGCTCTACAACACCAGTGGGAATGGACATACCAGTGTTTAGGTGCATCTTTACTATGCCAGTGTGGGAAAACAACTACAGACCTGGTATGTGTGCTCTTGAGCAAGACATTGCAGTTTTCACTTATTGTGAGAAACTTTGACTGAGAGCATCTGGTACATCCCCCCCCCCCCCCCACACACACACCTTCATACAGTAGCTGTAAACACCATCTGTTGTAAGATTAGTTTCCAAAGTAAAAGTACTAACATTTATCATATTAATGTATCACAGTTATGTAAAAGTGATCTTTTGAACCTATGCGCTTTTTTTTTTTGTTGTTTTGTTTTTTGCTGATCCTGTTACGCTTTGCGCAGGTGAGTGTGAACCCCCAGAGAACAGGCTTTAGACCATAGGATTTTATGTCAATATTTT
>JAODTR010092315.1:0-13882 GCA_025399935.1 Amblyopsis rosae | reverse complement strand
ACGTCTCGGGATCCCCCAGTCAGAGCTTGCTGATGTTGCTCGGGAAAGGGAAGTTTGGGGTCCCTTTCTGAAGCTGCTGCCCCCGCGACCCGACTCCGGATAAGCGGATGAAGATGGATGGATGGATGGACAAATGTGACTATCACTTTCACAAATGTGCATGCTTATTTTACCATAAATATGATGTGTATGTTTGGGAAGACCCAGGACTAGGTGGAGAGATGATATCTCCACACTGGCCTGGGAACACCTTGGGATATCAGTCAGAGCTGGTTATTGTGGTTTACTTTAGTTGTAGTACTACTAAAATAATAATATATTAATAACCATACAAATAGGAAACATGCATTAGTAATAATACAAACGTGTATTTATTCCATAAACACATTTTTTCATGTGTAAAGGCTTCATAGAGATCCTGTACATTCACAGAAAAACTTGTAGGCATGCCATTTTGAACACACACACACATAAACCTGTATAAATCAAAACTTTAAAATATTGATGTATGTGTATCTAATCTAAATTAGCATTACATCAACAGGGAAGCACTTTTGTCTTAAAAAATAAAAATGTCCCAACACAACACATCAGTCACATATACAGTAGTTTACTAATGCATCTCTTTGAATGTAACAGCAATCAGTTGCAAGCTTGAATATATCCTCGTAACCTGACAAATATATTTTTCTGAGAAAATCAAAGAGAATATAGCTTTATTACATAACAATAGACAAATCGCATAGATGTGAGAGTTATGACATTTTTGCCCTAAACCCAATCATTTAAATGACAATGACACACTAAGGGTTTGGTTACTGTATCAGCAACACTAGACTGAAGCATTATAAATACAGGCCAACGTTTCATATTAAGCAAAATGTGGATTCAATGACATTTTCTTTGCCATTTCTTAAACACAAGCTGGCTAATACTTCCAAAGATGGGATGCCAGCAGCAGCAGTAGCACTAAGCTTATCCCCAGTGTGAGAAGCAGTACTGTGCTTAGAGGCAGAGAGGGGCTGCAGGGGAGACTGAGCACCGTGTAGCTGTAGCGCGGTGCTCTGGATCTCAGGTACTGTTCCACAGAGTCTGACAGACTGTAGCGCTTCGGACAGTAGTCCAACTCTCGGCAGGCCTTGTCGATCTTGAAGGTGTGGCTTACGGCGATGTTCCTCACCTAGGGTTGGAGACAGGTACCTGTGTATCCTGACCGTGTCTTTTTCACTAAACCTATCATGAACATTAGGCCTCTGCTAGGATACTGTAAAATATATGTCAAAGTAAAACTGCCAGGTTAATGGCTTATCTTCAATTTGACAAATGTAGTTCTACATTGTGCCACTATACCCGCCAAATGTCTCTTATCTCTGCATCTTCTTACTGTCTGATGGTAGGATGTCTGAAAGGAAAATACCCACTATGGTAGACCCTTTCAGACTACAGTAACACCTTTTCTACATGTCGACTCATACCATATTGTTTTTTAAGCATGCCCCCCAACAGTGCCACCTACTGTCCTGCTCAGGACACTTCAGCAGGTTGGATACTTAATCGTCTCTACAAGATCACCTCTAACAATGACCTGGATGCAACAGCTTTAGACTCCTGTACACTTATACTATTTTATGGTAAACTTGTTCATTACTCATTTACTTCTCAATTGATGCAATATGCTCTTACCATGTTCCAGCAAAACCAAAACAGCTTGAGATCCTTTTAATTTGCCAATACAACTGTCAGATCTGATTGAGTGTACAGAAGAGGGATGCTTATATAGTAGATCTGGGCGGTTGAGGGAAAAGGCCCCCACTTGGTTTGTGCTGGTACTGCGGGCTCACAGACTGTTTTCATTGTCTTGTTTGGTTTATTTATTATTTAGTTATTTATGTATTTATTAGTTCCTTTTTATTTATGTGGAGGGGCCCCTGTTGTCTAGTGTTTGAGTTACAATCGCCATGTATAAAGGCATACTCTGTACTGGCAGTACACCAGTACAGAATGTCACACACGCACGAACGCACACACACACACAACACAGCTATGTGCCATTTACAAAGCCACAGAAGAAATAACGTTATGCTGCTTAATCTATAACAAATATGACGGTTTGATAAAACCATAGAAATTCTGTCTTGACTTCTGGTTTATTGGCAAAGACGTGAATAAGCTGGCATCAACATAAAATGTGGTTGTCTTGTCACCATACTAACAGAATATATACAGTACAGGTCACTTCCTGTCCTGGCCAACAACCGTTTATGTTTTATTTAAAGAGGCAATCATCTGTCATCCAGCCACCAGTGTGACAGAATGAGCTCTGGGCTCAAGCCCACAGACACAGCTTTGGTTTCCCTGTCTCATCACACATTCATGAAGTCTTTACTAGCTGGTGGCAGCTCCTTAAGACGGCCCAAAAGGGTCATTCTAATACCAGGCCGGGCAACATTACTGCAGATCCTCTTCTCTTACATGATGTGGTAAGACCAATGTTCCTCAGGAAAGGTTTGGGGAAATATGTCCAGCACTTACACGTAATGTATCATCGCTGACCTGAAGCATGCAAAACAGCCTTTGGCATGTGGTAATTACATGCCACCTTTTGTGAATTGACTATTGGCTGACTTTTAGGAGAGCTTCCCCATGCATTATGCACAAGACAGCATCAAATGCTTAGTGGTTGTTAGGGAGATACTTGTGCTAATGAAGCATACGCCCACTGCCGTGGCAGTGAGAGGGGATATGGAGCAAGAATATGATAATATGTGATCTGTGTAACCTAAAGCCGGCACATTCAGCACACACACACACGCGAGTACCTTCCTTTTCTGTACTCAGTATATATACAGTAAATCTAATATATGGGAGTTATTTTGTTACATTCTACATTAATTGTATTTTACATATATTTATACTTACTCTTCCTTTCTTCACCTTTCATCTAATTAAAGATTGAGAAAGCGTTTCTCTCTCTGCCTTATAAGATGCTTTGAAAAGAGGGCCGGTCCAGATTGTATTAGATTGCATGTACGTTTAATTAAAGACAACCAAACTAAATGTGCATCCTGCAACTTGAAGGTGTGAAGAAGTTGGCTACTTGTATACCTCATTTCTGGTGAAAAGGAGTGGTACTTCTACTATGGGTCTTAGAACGATGTGTAAGTATTCCACCAGGATTGCTGTAAAAGCAAGCAAAAAGAAACACGCCTGAATGACCATATCCTTTTGAATAAATAGGTATAACATTAAGCTGTTATGTCTTAATTTCTGTTATATCATTAAATAATCAGTGTCCCAATCGCCAGTGGTATCTTCATGGATATAGAGCGGAGAAAACAGAAAGAATGGCTGCTTACCTGCTGAATAGACCAGTGAGACAGGCAGGCGTATCAACGGTCTACTGTAACCAAGCTTCTCAAACTAAAATAGAAAGTGAGATATGAAATCCCTCTTACGGCAATTGTAACCCTTAATGTAAACATCCCTGTACCGTGACAATTGAAATGACAACTCACCAGTGGTGTCAACCACTCAAACACGTTTACCGATTCTCCGTCATTAATGAAATATGCCTGCCCGCTCTGCAAGGAGAATCAGCAGCAACACATGCACACACACACACACACACATACAATATAGTCCGAAAGTATGCACATTCCATGTCATAAAACAATGAAAACAATTTGAAAACAATGAGTTCACATATTAGGCCCTGTTCATCTAGGCTGGTGTGCTTAGTATATATAGTGTGTTTAGCCTACTGTATGTGTGTGTGTGGTTGAAGAGGAGGGAACTCCTTACAGCGACACAGTTATTCTTGTGTGTGAGCCCCTCCGCAGCAAGTATGTGGGCCGTCACCAGGTTGTCTACATGGACCCAGTTCATCCTGGCCCGGGGGTCTCCGAACGTGAAACTGAACAACCGCCGTTCTACATTCACCTGTGGAGTGATAGAGAGGGCGGTCTGATAAAACGTCATCATGTCTGGGAGAACTCTTATTTCAAAACCGCTTGCGTAGTTCGGGTTGGTACCAATGACAAATGAAATGCTTGGATTCAGAAGATCATCCCCAATGGATCTTGTTCTGATTGGTTGGAAATGGTCTTATTGTATTTTAGTGCCTGAAGAAAGAAACTAACCTCAAACTTTAGTTGTTGATTAGTTGAAGATTGAAATTATTAAACAAATTTTAACTATTTGCACAAACTATATCACAAACGACCTTGAGAGTTTGCAGATTCTTGCAGAACTGAGTAAATTGTGGATCTTTCATATTCAGTATTGTCTTGCCAGGATAGATAGAAAGAAGAGATGTTGTGATGATGTGATTGTAATGGGTTACTTATTATGATTATGTACTGTTTCAGGACATTCCTAGCCTGATGTAACGCTCCATTGGATCGTGTTCGCAGTCGTTGCCCTCTACTGCGCGCAGACCTCTGTTTTTTTTAAAATATTAAACAGCATTTAACCAATCGCCGTTGCTACAACTGTGTTGATCACCTCATCTAGCTCTACCACCATTTAGAAACTCGATTGGCTTCAACGTCATCTCACTAACCCACCATTGGTCCTCCAGCAGGGTGGCTGTGAAAATGCTAATGCGAACAGGGTTTCTGGACTATAATCTCAGCTAAATAAATTGAGCTGAGAATAGGCTAGCCTGGTTCTACATTTACCCATGTCCTTTTATCAAATGTAGCAATGTTCAAATGACCAGGGCATGGCCTAGCAGTGCTCCGCCAAGTCACATTTTCCAGTATGGAGACACAGTCCAGCCAATCAGTGACTTTGTGGGTGGGTTTAATGACTTCAGAATTCGACGTCACAGCGTTGTATAAATGGAACCCTCTGCCCACAGAGAAGGGCTAATTGGAAGGCATGAATAAACAAGAAGGTCATTCAACCTTATAATCAGGCAAGGATATTCCCAAAATATCTGAGTGCGTGTTTGCTTGTGTGAGTGCGTGCGTGCGTTTTCGTGCGTGCGTGTGTGTGTGTGTGCGCGCGTGTCATTCAGTCAACAGGCCATTGTTAATAGAGATGTGGGCATTTCTAAATTGAGCTTGACATGGCCTATACAATACACACACAGCCAGGCCCTGCCAACCAGCCCCACACATTAACACCTGCCTACCAAGACCATGCACATGGAGAGAGGGGGGGGGAGAGAGAGATTGTTGTAATTAGATACGCAAAAGAAGACTTATCAATAATTTACTCTCTCTGGGCAGCTAGGCGTGCATTCCACGATAGCCTACAGGAACTGGGCTTTTCATCTCCTTTACATTTTGCTTGATTTTATTCACAATACAGGAGTCTGTAATCTATAAATGAAGCCCTCTGTTGTATTATCTGGCCCCCAGTGGCCAGTATTGCTATCAATCTGCCGTTTCTGCTCTGTCTCATTGGTGGAGACTTACCATCACTCTGTGGAGGTGTCGCCGCTCTCCTGGGCCGTAGATCCCAGAGGGACGTAATACGCAGGTTTGCAGAAGTCCCCCACCTACAGTGTACATGGGAGAATCCACGCCATAAGGACATGCTATTCTGTCGCTTTAGCAACACTCAACAGTAACCCTATACAGACAGGGCAAACACAGTATGTTGCTACATAGTAACTTACATGAAAACATCTTATGGTGAGATGGTTTTATTTGACCCACCGATGAGGCAGTATTGGAATATAAGTCTTACAAATACACAATGCAGTGAAGGCTAGAGAGATCAGATTTCATTGTTGTTGCCACAAGTTAGGAAATTACTCACATTGAAATGATTATGATCTGAAACGTGCAGGTAGGCTGTAGGCTATGATAAACATTATAGCAAGCTAGTCTGTACTCATTTGTAGCCTATATTTTATATGTAAGTACTACATTATATTTTATTGGATCCTCCTAATGTTGGTTGCATAGTGAAATAAGCATCAACAATCATATGTTCTTTCTAACTAATCAAACTACCAATTTCAACTCTACTACTGCTACACACGCACTTTAGCCCATACTGTCAATATTCACCTGCAGACCTCCTTGCACCCTGAACCACAGTGATATTTAATTCAACAATCTTGTCTTTAAGCAGATGCATGACCGTAAGACTAGCATATGATAACAAAGCTTTAAGCTTAATGGAATATATAAGCAAGTGGCCACTGGCTATAGGGTTACAAACAAGGCAAGCTTTACGCCTGTTCTTCTTGAAGCCATATTAGGACCCACCATGGTAATTTATGGAAAGACTTGTGTGTGTGAGCATGTGTTACATTTGTGTGAAATAGAGACAGCCTGTTTTCACGTCCATGCACAATTTCAGCGGTATTGTTCTGTTCAGATCTAAATTTAAACTGGTGTCAGTGAGTCCAGCTGGATTGGATTGCACATGTTGACATCTGTGTCTCCATGGCAACCATTACCTCAGTGAAACGCAATCGAACCAATGTACACATGCAGAACTTGTAATAACTACCCCCTGAAACTGTAGTGAGGTTTCCCTTTGTTGTTGTTTATAAATCGGCGACTATCTTTTTGAGTGTTTGTTTCATTGCTAAGTGAGTGCATATATCATATAGTAAATACATGTGTGTTTCTATGGCCTTCTTCACAGACTATTCCCACCTTTGAGGAAGCATCCATTGGCTGAGATGACGGTCCGTTCTGCAACGGCTTTAGTTCTGGAATAGTGGTCTATGTGCTGAACAGAAATAATCATCACAGCAATCATTACATTTCAATCACTAAAACAGCAATGGACACTTGGACAGCAATTCATTCACAGAAATGTACATCAGACCCAATGTGTTCTTTTTTTATTACAAATTGTTTTTCTATCTCAAGACCTACTTAATTCTTGTAATTGTATTCATGTTCTGCCCACACTTTTACAGACATATTTGAATCCAATATTACTCGGGTTGTTCAATGTCACCTTAAAGCACAACTCTGTCCTAATGTTCTTACTTACCATGTCCAATGGCACACACGGTACAGAATCCTCATCACCATCCTCAATTGGTTTGCCAGCAAACACCACATTGACTGTACTGGTGTACACTAGCCTAGGGATGCCCCTCTCAATGCACACTGAAACAGAACCGGAAATACAATATTATAGCAAAATGCATTATTTTGATACCAGTTTTTTGACACCAGTATAGAGGGAGTACAGTATGAGTATATTATAGCATAGTATAGAGTGAGTATTATAGCCTATCGTAATATAAATGCCCTCAAAATGTATATTTACTTTTATTAACATTTCGTAACTGCACCATAAACTAGGACTAAATGCTGATGTTAATATTGACAAAATTCCCATTTTTATAAACATCTGGATTTAAAATAGCTATACATGTCATATTTGTTTAAAATCACCTACGGTCTATATTAGCTTCCGAGAGTACTTAACGCACTCGTGCATCATCAAATTCAGATGTTAATGTTATTGTTAATGGAGCCCCCCCTCTCAGCCCCTCCCCTTCCCTCACTCAACTCCTTGACTAGCATTTTTCAAAATTATGCAATGGGTGGAGTTAAGGACGCTGCCATTCGGCAGCTTGTCAAGGAATGCACGTTCGAAAGTAAAAAGACAAATTGACGGAGGAGCTCAGAAACATGTTTATGGCTTGACGGCCAAGAAAAAGAAACACGTTCGAAACCTTGGGGTCGACGCGCGTCAGACGTTGCCAGTGGGTGATGTCCCTCTAAAAAGAGCTAGTTCTAAAACTCTGGCGTCTCTTAATGCATGTTGACACCTTTAGTGTGCGTTGGCCTTCAGGCTCAGAGCTGGGGCGAAGATACACTTTGATAATGTGAGCAAAACAAAACACTTATTGAATACATGAACACATGGAAGAACAGTGGATGGCTACCTTTTATAATGTTGTTCGTGCCACCAATGTTGACTGATTCCACATTCTCCTTTCTCAGCTGAAACACAGAAAATAATGCTTTAAAGAAAGGCAGCTCCCGGAGGTTACAGTATATGACTTACAAAAACAATGTCCTAATATATTGAATAAAATCCTTGATTCTGCAGCGATAATCCCAGAAGAAACCCATTTGAAGTTTCTTGAGACTTGGTTTTCACTGCAGTTTTATTACAAAGGAGTATCTGAAGGTGTATGTTCAGCAGAACCCATGTGTTCACTGTAAACACCTTTAAACATTGTGGCCTGTATATTGTTACCTTCTTTTAACTGCATAATTTCAGTACTACAACAGGAAATGTAATCAGTGAATATTATTGCTTCATATTTATGTCACTGCTTGCTATTCTGTGCAAGAAGCTTTTGTCATATACAGTACAGTGACATTTTTATTACTGCTGTGCTGTGCGTCTTTCTAACAGGTTCTCAACATGGGACTTTGTGGGACTGCCAACTATGCGGTGATGCTCACTGGTTCAATGTACAATAAAACAGCAGACATGAATATGTGACATGAATGTGAGAGATGTGAACCCACCTGTTCTGGTCCTGACATTCCATAGGAAGCTGTATGAAATAAACATTCCACTCCTTCGCACACCTTGAAAAGAGACCCATAGTCCCGAATGTCACTCTGTAGGAGACAGAGAAAAAGGATTCACATTCATTCATTGACTCTAGGATTGACCTGCAGTTTAGCCTGTAAAAACGTGTCTGATTACTCAGGTCTGTGTGGGCGTGTACAGACCCCACTTAATCTCCCTATACTCTCCAGTATTGATGCATCTGTTAGAATTGAACTGTCACATTCTTTGTGATTGTTATGATGACTATAGGTTATGCGGAACATACTTATGCATTCTGTAAAACAGGTCACGTCGCTTCCGGATAGGTGTCTACGAGCTGGAATATGCCTTTTTTTATTCAATATGCCTCCAGGAACTACCAAAAATAATAGTTACCGATGTCCATCGAATTGTGACTGATTAATACTATTAGTTAAACATAAAAAAAAACAAAAACGTTTGCACGGTAAAAGGAAAAACAATATTCAATCAACATAAGATCAGAACAGGGATTCTATGCTGGATTGCGTACCTTACGGCGTAGGGTTAGTGCTGTTGAAGTACTGTATAAGACTGTGAAAATATGTAATTAGTAAGACTACAAACCCTGTGTCGCGTAGTGTCATGACATTTTCGCACCACAATCCTCAAGACGAAGAAAGCATTGTTTTGGTGATGTGTGTTGCACGAGACGAAAGCTGTGGTGTAGTGGTTACAGACAAAACAAAATATTACTTTATAGTTTCAGAATAAACGTTCTTGACTTGAACAGTTATCTTTTAAATAGACAAAGGTGCACTTCGTGTCACAATTAAAACGGGATCTAAAAATAATTGTATTCTTGCTGTTGACATAGGCTACTTTTTCCAAACTAAGGTCCCATAATGCGGAAGTGACTTATGGTTTGGTTCTTTTTATATGCACTTTAAATACACGTCATTTTAACTTGCATTTGAGATTAACATTAAGCTTCTTTAATGGATTCCATAGTTATAGCAGGGATGGCAGACCGTGCTGAGGGTGAATGTGTGTTAGGAGGAATCCTCATCAGCATCATCAGTGTCATTATCATGGCGGTCTGACGTAAAAAAGGGATGTACTTGTGTAGCGTGTCACAGACCATCCCATTACAGGGCAGCATAATTAAGGTAAGTAACAATGAGGTCTGCAGCTGAAACCTGACTCGGCCCCCTCCTTTCTGCCCCAGTCAACACCTGGTCCCTGAAGGTGGATCATTCACCTGGGTCTGCTTCCAGCTTGTGAACTGGCTAAGCACAAGACACTACTGACCACTACCTGGCCCTGTCTGGTGGCAGTCAGCCCCAACATTATTGACATGTTGAGATATTTAACGGTAGCAGCTCCACCTCACAATGGCATCATGGAGGATAGGATATTAATGTGTGGAGTCTGGACCGCTTTGATTGTGCTCCTATTTATGGAGCCAGGGCTCTGTGGAAGTACCAATACTTTCTTTCCTTTAATTTCTTTGTATGTTTTTGTATTTATTATTATTATTATTATTATTATTATTATTATTATTATTATTGTATGGATTTGTATAACAACAGTAAGCTAGCACAACACACCATATTTGGTGGTGACTTTGATTAAAGGTGAAATAGCTTATTTATAATCATAAACCTAATAAGCTATTGAAAGCGCCAAACCAAAAACGTAAGGTATAGCCCTTTCATGCTGTTATCATATTATAGTTATACTTAAAGTAAATGTCTTTATAGAGGCCAGCCCTAAGATTTGGCACGCTACAATAACTGAGGCAATAGTGAAACATTTCAGAAAGAGTTATAATATGTAATCTACTTGATATGCATGGCTTTAACAGGCCATGTAGACGACCTATCCCACCTGATAGAAAATCGCTCCATCTGGGATCTCCAATGTGGGTTTGTTCAAGTCCAGCAGTATCACAGAGAAGCCCCAGCTGGCCAGCGCTTTGCCCAGCCTGAAGCCAAAGTACCCGCCTCCCCCTGTCACTAGCACCTTCCCGTGACCTACGCGGGCCGACGCCGCTGTCTCGCCCGACCTGGAGGCCGCGCACTCCGAGTTGTTGCACCCGGCCCCGACCGCCCCATTCCCCCTGTGCCGGATGGCCACGGTCGGGGCCAGCCCCGCGTATGAGCCTGGATGCTTGGCCCGGGGCTGGTTAGTGAGTGGATGGAGGCTATGGAGCTGGTGTCCGTTCGCCTGCAGGCGACGCAGCCCACTGCTGGGATCCGCGAGGGAGACGTTAGGGCAAGACAGCTGCTCCACCTGGCACACTGAACCTCTACCCTCGCTCATGCTGGAGCCACACAGCTCCATTTGGACCGTCCTTATCAACAAACAAACAACCTGGAAAGGTGGGAGTTAGACAAACTTGTGGAGTTGCCTTTTCTCCAGCGATTTTATCATTATATTACAATGACATTAGCATCAAGGCAAAGTAAAAAAAAACGAATTACCGACTCGAATGTTAGTGTCGATATGCCTACGTGTAGCATAAACTGTCTGATATAGTTGCGCATTGTAATTTATCCATAATTAAATTAAATGATGACTGAAACGAATGCTTTAGCTTTCTGATATAAGAATTATTACAAACCTGTGCCTCAAATGTCACAGACAACTGAAGAAAATGCAGCAAAACAGTAATATACCGTAGCCTATCAGCTTGCTATTCAATCAACTTAACAACTTTGCTTGTTTACTAATTGTTATTTTGATAACTTACCCTTAAATATTATTTCCGACTCTCACATAACCATAACAATCCCACCCATGGACGCTCGTGGACTAAATGTACTATGTAGACCTCCAAGGTGAAGCAGGTGACTGCAGTGGTAAAGCAGTCAATTAGGCGCAGACTGTCACAGGGGCTGAGTGGTGGGTATGGCTACAACAGGTAGCCTATTGTAGAGACTGGATTTTCTGTGATGGAGTGGGTGGAGTTAGGCAGATAGCCAATGCCACGCCTCACTCTACATCCTCAATGTAAAGGGATTATTTATTTATGTATTAATTTATTAATTTATTTGTGGAGTAAATTCAATGCAATTTGTTTAAGGAGCATGTGTATTGATCATAATAATAATACTACTATACTACTACTACTACTAATAATAATAATAATATTATTATTATTATTATTATTATTAATAATAATAATAATAATAATAATTATTATTATTATTATTCCTAGTTATTATTATTATTATTATTATTATAACATACTGTATTATTAATAAAGATTATTTGTATATTGAGGTTAAATACCTGAACAAGAGATCGATACTGTCAATTGTATGTTTAAATATTAGGGTATTAAGTATATGGGTATTTACACATATGTTAGTGTATATGTACAGCATGCAGTAAATCCTGGGTCATGTTTGGTTTGCTATAGCCGATTAATGTCAACATCTAGTCTAACTACTTCCTTAACGTTAAACATCTGATGCCGTTACCTGACACAACAATAACAGTCACACCTCCTGGACACAGTGTTTTAGGAAAGAACAGAAATAAAGTATCATCATTTATTTAACAGACAGTACAGACAGCCCAACCTGAGATGTAACCAGAATGCATTAGATTTAATTAAAGAGAGAGAGATGATAAATGATAAAACTAGGAATATTAATCATATGGAGGAGAATTTCTATAATCATCATCGTGTTTGTTTGTACAGATTCCATTGTACGGATTGCATTGTCTAATGCCAGTAACGTGTGTTTTTTACCCCTGCACAGAACTTCCAAACATGCAAACTTTACAGTCTCCTACATAGCTGATATCTGTTGATTGTTCTAAGCTATGTCGATTGTATTTGTTTGTAAAAAAGCATAAACAGCCCCTTTTTGAATTCGATAACAACTTTAACAAAGCTTCTCCATAATCGCTGTTTGCCTGATTCCTGCACAGCATGGGGTGTATTCAGTTAACATCCAGCAAGGAGCCATATCATGTTGTTGACCACTCATGGTTGTGTGCAGAGTGCAGAGTGTGGTGACATTAGACCTCACTAGTCTGAAACCACACGGAGGGTTCAACTTGTGTGAACTCGTCTGTGAATAGCGGTTATCTCCTCAGAGTGTTAAAGCTTAAAAAATGTATTATGCTTATTTTCAATCTTACAGTTTTTCAGGCTAAATAAATTCATGAATTCAATTGTATGAAGTTACATGATAAACTATGATTAAGCTCTGTTAAACTTCTTTTGTTTGCGGCCTTTGTAGTGTGATAGCACACATATATTCCTCATGTAATGGAAGGTCAGATGAATGTCATGGAAGGTCACATGAATAAATAATGAAATAACCAATTGTTTCAATTATCCCATCCTATAGGTGCAACAGATCTGACAAGTCAGGGAGTTTTCACTCAAGCAGCACCTGTTCACTACCACCCAATGCTGAGGAGAGGTCTAACCAATCACATTTACTCAAAACAACTGTATGAATAACCATGTGTAGATGGCTGCTTTCACTTTATGACACAGAGGTGTCAACTGTTCCCTGGTTAGAGAACTAGAATGAAAATCTTGCATGACCACAGAAAGATTCAGTACTCTCGTTTAAGTCTCCACTGCTGCCTTGTGATGTCTGTCAGGTTGTCTAATTATTATTCTGAACATATATATCCTGGGGTAAAAAGGGGTAAATGGGGTAAAAAAAAATCTAAGGTATTTATGGGTAAGTAGTATTTATATTAAAGTAACTAGGAATAAAGTATTGTACCCAATACGGAGCCAAGTCCAAGACTGGTCAACAATGACTGCAGTTAAGCAGCAGAGGGAGCCAGATAATACTCCACAGTCTATTGAGAGTATAGCCAGAGACACCGGCAGCCCTCCCCTCGTAAACTAATTAATAAATGCAACGATTTTTTTTTTACTCTGTCTTACTAAAATTATGCTAAGTTATTATGTTAAACAGTGTATAGTGTATAACCACATGTGCCACAACCTTTTGAACAATATTTTCCTATAATGATTGTGTGCTGACAGTCGCCAATTAATCTGAAATAATGCTCATGCAACATTATTAACCATTTGAAGCTGCACCACTTGCAGATCTTCAGTGAATTTGACCAAATGTGTATTATCTCTGTGTATTATCACAACTATGTAGTTGAGGGTTCTGGTCGATGGATTGGAGAGTCCGGGTCACAGCACTTGTTTTGGTACTGTTGTCTGATCAAAGAGGGATGAACTTGTGATTTTTGAGCCTGGACACATTATCAGAGACAAGCCTAGGTCATGATGCCCATAACCTGTATATGTATATACATATATTGTATGTATATATATATATATATATATATACATATATATATATATATATATATACATACATATATATATATATATACATATATTGTATGT
>JAODTR010092293.1:0-13884 GCA_025399935.1 Amblyopsis rosae | reverse complement strand
ATATCTTTTTTGATACTAATTAATAGCTGTCAGATTACTTTTGAGACGAAAACCGCAGTTATATACTCTCTTATATTGAACGCCTATAGTATATTGAACTAAGGCCTAAGGCCTATAGATCACTATAGGCGTACTTAGAAAATGTGTCATGTCATGACGTTTCTATTGCTACACGTCACTACACATGTGGCATTACAGTATGAATTCATGAATTCTGCTTTTACAATAACCATTCTTTCAATAGTATTTATAGTAATATACATGTTTAATCTGTGTACCATCCAAATTCTCACTCCTCCCAGCCTGCTCTTGCATAAAAACATAATGAAATCAAATAGATTTTCTCAGCTTAATGTCATGTACTATAGTGCCTAGTGTTTCAATGACCAAATTTATCTACAAGAAACTGGTGAGTTAGAGAAGTCTCTTCCTTAGACCTACTGAAAGAAGCACTTCTATGAACAGGCTTATGCTATTAAAGAAAACACAGACATAACTTAATATGTAGCCAAGATGGCAGAGAGGGATAAGATTTCCACAAACTGTGTTTCATTCTAACAGCGTGTAGTTATGTAGACTTGTGGGAGAATATGTTTATTAACGTCCTCCTCACATCCTGTACAATATAATAATTTTTAAGGCTGTGCACAAATCACATCTTAAATTCTGCATTTATAAATAAAGTTGATATAACATGACATTATTATGCTGATATCCTTACACACTAAAGTCTAATTTTCAGTTCTACCACCGACATCAAAACATGTCCCAGACACCACTCTTCGCACTGGTGTAAACCTAGCCGGTTCAAATTAAAGTGCTATTATGCAATTTACGCTTGCGCCACATGTTCAGAGAACCAGCCATGGATTACTGTCAGTAGCTGACATTATTCAGATTAGTTTTTAGCCCCTGAACCCCGATAGCTACTTCAGTACTTTCCCGTGATAGCGCAGACATTGACGCACATGTTTCTCAGACTGTAACAACAGATGATCTCCTTGAAGGTCTTCCTCATCTCCTGGCTCCTGAAGGCGTAGATGAGCGGGTCGATCACCGAGTTGCACATGATGAGGATGAGGTACATGTTGAAGTGGGACATGAAGCACACGCAGTAAAGGTTCCTGGGACACGAGATCATCAGGATGAGGTGGAGGAAGAACGGGGCCCAGCAGACGATGAAGATCCCCAGGAGGATGGTCAGCGTGATGGCCCCCTTCATGCTGGCGCGCTGGTGGATGGAGTTGTAGCCGGGCAGCGCGGCGATGCGCTTCACGTGCGAGCGCGCCAACAAGAACATGTGGCTGTAGAGGGAGGCCATGAGGAGCAGCATGGTGAAGAACATGGACACCAGGCAGATGATGACGGGAGTGGTGTCCGAGTAGACGATGAAGACGATGCCGCAGCCCGTGCAGAAGGTCCAGATGCCAGCGATGGTGCAGCCAGCTCGTCTCACGGTCACTATGTTGTGGTACCTCAAGGCGTAGAAGATAGTGATGTACCTGCACACAACACATCACTGTCTGTTTGAACAGGGAGTACACAAACACACAGTAAACAATGACAAACACATACGTCACATAGTCAATAAATAGTCTTATAGGATATGAGTCAAAATAGTCTTTTAATAACTGGCAGAATTAAATGCCTCCAAATGTTTCCTGTTCTTATTGATTGTTCACTCATGGCTGCATTGCAAAATTGGTCCACTCCTCTTTGCATCCTGTACATACTGATTTTGCAAGCTCTGTGGTTGACTAACCTTTACAATATCAGTCTGGAAACTCTCCATTCAAAGTAATTTGGGATAGTAATAGATACAGAAATAAATTACATATAAAACTAATCCTCAAAACTCAAAACCTTGTCTTTATAATAAGGAAACACTGCATTGGAAACAATTTGAGGGTCACAATGATTATCAAACACAGGCCTAGCAGACAATTAAACCCCCTTCAACTCAGAACAAGAACTACATGTGGTTGATTTTTCAACACGGGCAGCTGAAATATCCACTTGTACAGATTTGGGAGATGGTTTCTGGCCAAGGACCAAACGAATAGAATAAAGAATAAAGCAGGGCTTGCAAGATCAGAAGGGATTCACAATGCTATGGTTTTCAACCATTTCAGGCATCCCTATGCCCCAGCATTCTTTGTTGTTGCTATGGGACCAGGGCATGCAGCATTGGGTTCCACAAAACATAATTGGGTCCATTTCAACCAAAAAAGCTACCCTTCATTTATCTGACCATAAACGGAACAAGGGTGGTGTTCCATTGCCAATAACCCAAGGCAAGCCATATAAAAGAAGACTTTTGCTGTTTTTTTTCTGACAGATTGCCTTCATATACATTCAAACTGTTCTGAAATGTGCAAAGCTGTAATTACAGCTGTCCATGAACACATTTACCATTTACAGTGATGTGAATAAGCACTACCCATGCAAAATAAAGATTAAACTCATATATTTTGCAATCTTTCCCTCCCCCTGCCAATCCTGCCATTACCTGTCCACAGCGATGGCCAGAAGGCTACACATTGAAGCAACCACAGAGATGCAGATCATAGAGTCAAAGACGTTGTCCATTTGCCTGATGAAGTGATCTTCCACCACCAGCTGTCGGTTGTTCAGGAGGTAAATCACAATAGTCTCCCACGCATTGGACACACTTACTAGCATGTCAGCAACAGCAAGACTGCAAGGGCCATTAAGTATATAAGTCACACTGAATGGCTATGGCAGTGGTTTTCATTCAACTATATACATATGTTTTATGAACAACCTTAAACACCATTTAATTACATACGCATTAATTTATTTGATTTATTCTTCCAAATTTGGAAAAGTAATGTATATAAACAATGTACGCCTATATGCAAATCTAATTCACTGTATTTGCATAAACAGTTAAATGCTCATTGCTAATACATTATCAAGACAGTTATGAAACTGTACCTGCAGACAAAAAAGTACATGGGTGAGTGAAGGTTCTTGTTCTTCACAATAGCTGTGATGACCAGGATATTCTCCAACAAAGAGATGATACCCAAGATTAGAAAGACCTAAGAATAAATAAGTACAGTGAAACATTGTCTTGTAGACATCAGATTGGTTATATAGGCAATTTAAATAATTTAAGAGACAATATGCGCATACCAGGGAATACCAGGAAAATGTGATTGAGGCACATAAAGTAGTAAACACCGCTCACAACAACAATGCTGCTTGGCTTTGTGTTTCAGTGTGGGGTTGAGCTTGAGGGAAGTTAGCATGCGATCTCGAGAATGACTAACACTGCCTTTAGGTTGAATTTAGGATTTTACAGTATTTTAGGAATAAGAGTTGTTTTTCTTTTAAAGCCAGAAAATAGCTTATTTCAGCAACTTTCATGCCATACTGGACCATGGTGATCTTTTATCTATGAATGCCTCTGCTCAGTTTGGGATAAATTGACACCCTTTACCAAGCTTTGAGATTTACTTTGAATTCCAAATCACTTACACATCTTGCACTTTATACTCTGGGGTTGGATGGCCTTCCCTAGCGACCCGTAGGCTCAGTCACTGGTATACAGCACCTGTATTTATACAGCCATACTGGGTTTGCTACATATTTAAGCTTTTCTTATTCTCAGAAGATGGTGTGGGTACCGTCTCCGTTCACAGATTCAATTTAGTTGACTGTTCCAAATGTAAGAAAGTATTTAGGAAAAAGGGCTTTATTGTAGTCAGCCCCATCTTCTTGGAAGACCTTACAACAGCGTTTTTAATTTAAATACCGTGTCCAATAATGAAGGAATTTGAGATGATTATTATATTTATATTGTTGTTTTACCTGTAGTTTATGTATTTTGCTATTTTTTGAATATGACGTCATTCAATCAGTGCAATGACTATGAAGTCTATATCGTTTCTTTCAAAATGGAGAGCTAGATGAAGGGATACAAAAAAATGGAGCTGTAACAACAACGATTGATTAAAGTAAAGTGAATTTTGGGTTTGGTTACACCAAGCTAAATAAATACACCCTGCTCCCTGAACACCCATGTTTGCATACATGCAACTCCTAGCACACCTATACAAACACACTACATGCAATATTACACAATATTTTCCCCATAAGGATCATTACTCCCAATACAAACCTCTGTTGCAATGTGGAGCTGCTCGCATGCCGCTGGTTTGGAAGTGCTGCCTTTGCCTGGCATGAGCAATGGCGGTAGGGTGTAGTTCTGGTTATAGTAATAGTAATCCATGGTGGAGTTGCTGGGCAACTCCTGCTGGTGGTAGGACATAGCAGATGCATTCATCCCTGTTTTGGTTCTGGTGTCAAGGCTGAAGGATCACTGCAGGTCACTTTTGGCTGCCATTTTGTGGCATGCTGGTTGAGGTAGAAGGGCAATGTGTTTATATGTGCTTCCCTTGAAGACTAATTAAGTTCATTCAATTAATTCTCACCAGTGAAACACATAGCCTATGTGCCACAAGGGGTATAATATCCTATAAAGCTATTTCTTCACTTCAACTGGGTTTGGGCAAGTGAACACTGGCACAAATCAACAATGCTACATCATACAATAATAGACGACTTTATGCATTCACACCAATCTATCAAACCTGCTTTAATTTGTTTTTTTTGTTATTGTCCGGTAACTATACTTTAATTCAGTACAGTATATGAGATTGATTCACATTCATAAGAATTCTTCCCTAAGTAACAGAAATTGCATTTTTCTAGACTTCAGCATACAGTCTGAATATTTAAACATGGATGATACTATACGGTTAAAAATCTGAAGCACATGTAAATTCATTTGAGTGCGTTCGTGTCCCAAGCCATTCTATGTACCCTTAATTATCTTTAGCTGATTTGGTCTGATCAGCTGACATGATACTTTCTTCCTTTGGGTATTGCAGACAAGAGGTTGAGCTGTTGTAGTGTTTGGGGTGTAAGATAGTGTGGCCATTTATCTCTCAGCTGATGAGATAACGTGGTGCCAGCAGACAGATAATTTGACTTGTGATTTAAATACCAAGTATTGGTAATGAATGATGCCTGCAGGCAGCAACAAAATATACAACCTGTAACATAAAGGGCCATTCATTATTTCACTTTCTCAGAATGTCTCCTCTGGCCTCACCTAATATCTGTCATTAGATAAATTCATATTCATATGTACTTTCTTGCCTTTATGACTGCCTGGGTCTTTCATGTTTCAAAGCCCCCTGGAATGGCTTGCGATCCACAGGAAGGAAGCCTAATTGAGCAAAAAATACAAAATAAAAAATAAAAGAAGAAGACTAGGGCGCTTCTAAGACAAACACAGCATATCAAAGGAATTCAGCCAGTTTAATTAGAAATAGCCACTCAAGCAAGGCTAAAAAACATAACTTCAAATTAAACTCTCCCGCACTGTGCAGAATATTATTTTACTAAAATACAATTTCTAAAATTATTTTGGAAAAAAACATTGATCTAAGTTAGTAATTAATTGAAATTACATCAAATAGAAACATCAAGTTATATTATTGATAGTTTAAACCATCTAACATATCATAATACTGTATACAATAAACTTAATTTAGAATAAAAAAGGATGTGGCTTCCTTTAATCAATATAACAGCTAGTTTACCAGCCAGACACATAGAATAAAAAGCCAATAATAATTTAATTTTCTTATAGAGTAGTTTCATGGTTTATTATACAATCTGCAAAATATTGCTCAATAGTTTATTATCCTAAATTAAATATTGTGCTGCCAAAAATATACACAATTAAAAGCTAATATGTAATATGATGAAATGTTGAAATTTATTAAGAATACATACAAAATTCAAATGATCAAAAACATTACATAAGAAAATTACATATCGCAGAACGGGTATATTGTGAACTGCATTATACTCAATGCAGTTTATAAATATATTCAACTGTTCTAAAAAAGCATATGGTAAAAACACTGTGCATCAATCTTATTGTTGAAACAATCTATATTATATTAACCATATATTGCTGTGCATTATCATGTCATACCCATTCAAAGCTGTTTTAATGAGCACCAATGTGTGAAGATAATATGGGTCAGACAAGGCTATCGATAGGAAGCAAAGGCCTCCTTGTCTTCAAACTAACCATGCATACTTTCCCAGTAACAAAATCAAGCTAGCCTGGCCAGCCATGCATCAAGCCAACTGAAGATGCTTAATTAACAGAAAGATTAGACTTGAATTATTCAAACTAAAGTTTGGAAAGTACAACTTGATTATAAACAAATACTAAATAAAATACTAAATAATCTGCCTTACAATCAACCCTAAACGCTGACCTTCTTCTTACTGATACTGTATGAATTGTATTACTGGAATTAATCATTACAGTAAACAGCTGTGTGCTGTGGTTAAGGACTGAACCCAAACACACTAAACGAGGAAACGTTACTGCATGATTTCAGGGTGCAGCCAAACAGACCGGGAGCATAGTGCAAACACAAACATCAACCACCCAGGAATTGAGGAAAGAAAGGTTTAAATACACAGGGAAACTAATTATACCAAAAAGATCATTAGACAAAAACAAGGAGGGGCAGGTTCAAATCATCACAGACAAGGAACAAGGGAATAAACAGGTGGAACCAATGAAACAATCAACTAAGAAACCAGGAAGTAACACAAGGGGCTGGAAGTCTATGGGCTGGAACATTGACACAAGGAACAAACAGAACCCAGGAACAGAGGTGGAGAAAATAGAGGCACGGGTTGCAAGATTAAACACAAGAAACAGATGGCAACCAGATTGTGACACTGCGAGAGCTGTTTACCGTAATTATTCATTGCAGGGTAATGGTGGATGACTAATTATTAAAGGCAGTATTATGATCAATTAGCTTCAGTGTCAACCTCCTACCCATGAACAAAAAGCATGTATTGTTCATCTGACCTATACAGTACCATGCAATAACATTTCCCAAAATAATTCACTCCTCAGAACTTCAAGTTAAAGCTGTTTAAAAACTGTGATCTCCATCACCAGTCGTTAAGTCATAATAAAAGGTTATCACATTTTTCGTCTGTGAAAAGAAGTTTATTATCTCATCCAATTGATCTGTTTGTGCATATGCATGTGTGTTTAGATACAGTAGGTGGTCAAATAACCCAGTCAGCTGTTTGGGTGTGAAAATCTTAAGATGCATTATGGGAACAGCTAGACATTTATGAAAATCTGTGACTGCCAACGAATGCCCAACTGATTTTATTGTATAATATTAAATAAGGCACAAAATGTTAGAGTGTTGGTTAACTTAGATGGTTTTTAAATTAAAGGATAATAAAATAAAACTATATATTTATATATATCGTAATTTCCCGGCTTTTAACCGCGGTTAATACATTGATTTTGCAAACTGCCGGCAGCTCTGCGGCTAATACTCGGGTGCGGTCTAGACACAGGGTTAAATTTTTTTTCTCTCATTAGACTATTGTTATTATTTTTAAGGTAATCTGGGGATAATAATTATACTTCCAAAACTATATTTTTTTGCTATGGTAGTAGGACAATCTGACAAGATAGAGGGCTTTTCACATGGGAATTGGCATCCCACTCTCCAGTCCGCCCGCCTCTCATGTGAATCCCTCTGGCAGTAGTATATACTTTGAGTAGGAAGCTGCACAAAATACACATAACTTGAGCTTGTTCACGTATCTCCTGCAAGCACAGATGTATCTTAATGCAGTTTTTTTAGCCATGCTGTTATTTGGCGACTTGGCTTGTTCGTTTTTATTATCCTTAATATAATACAGTATGTATGTGTGTGTGTATATACTGTATATATTAATATACTGTATGGGCAACATGCATTCTGTTACCCGTTCTTCCCAGTGTGACGTGTTTGAATGAAGTTGCTTCAGAGCAGCTGAATCCCTACTTTGGTCAATCAGTGCTATTTGCAGCTGCAAGATGCTTTGAGTCAACTCATTTTGGGTGTAATGTGATATAGAGGGCAAGTTTTTCACTGAGGGTAAGTAGAAATCTTACCCTCAGTGTCTTATCCATTATTTTATTTAGTTAGAAACATGATGTCCTTTTGTGGGATGAAATGGCACTTGTGTACTATTCTGTGATGAAGTGTTCATGTTGTTACATTCCCAGCTGTAATCACAAATCCCTAGTGATTTCCATTGATCCGGTCCTCTCTTGTCTGTTTCCCTCTCTCTCTCCGTCTCTGACTCAACAGGTGTGTCGATGAGCTCTTGTGCCACATCATGAATAACTAGTGACTTATGGTTATATCTGGTTAAACTAATAAAACGTGCACTTGAAAGCTGGTAATGTATGAATTCACTAGTGCACCAACACTAATAACCACATTAAACCTGAGAATGGAATGCAGAGGAATACAGTACACACCCAGTAATACTGTAGGTGCTTAATGTGATTGCATGCAGTACAATGTTCTGAACATGTTTCTGTTACAAAATTACTATATGGCTAATGATCATGTTTATTTTGTCACTAGCCTGGTTCAGCCTGGATTGTTTTAGGGTGATCCCACAGTTTCACCATCATTCCCCTCAAACGCAAAGCATTTTAAATGTATTTTACAATAATCAAAATGGATGAAAAATCATTATGTTGACCTATATGGGCGCTTTAGACATATACACACACACACAACCACACGGGGGTAAGAACAACAATCAGTGCTCACAGTGTTTTGAATATCCATTTCAGTATTCAAAAGAGGACTGCAGCTTTGTTAGCCTTATGAATTGTCATAAAAGATGCTGTGTGCTGTAGATTTGCTGCAACAGAATGGAGCAGCAGTTCTGTTGCAGCAGAATGAGTCACACTGTGCCAACTAGTGTCCATCCAGTTGGTGCCATTATATACAGTCTACTCACATGCTTATTGAATTACACTTGCATTTGACAGACCACTGGACAGCACTAGTGCATTATGGCACAAAGATATAGGCACTTGTCTGTCTAATTCTAGTCTGACTGGTTCACACCTGCAGGGGCTGCAGCTTTTATGGCCATGTTGGATAAACAATTACCAGTGGGATCAGCATTTCTTGAACTACTGGAACAAAATGGGCTAATGAATGGTAAATGGACTGCATCCATATAGCACTGTCCCAACGATGCACAGAGGTTATTCCAAGCCAATGCATCGCTGTGTCACATTCAGCCATTCGCACACACATTCACACACCGAGGTTGGTGTCAGCCATACAACACACTGCCCCCTGTCATGAAGATGACAATGAAGCAGCAATTGGAGCATGTGGAGACCAGCTCACAGCAAACAGACAGGTTTGAACGGTGAGCTTGTGGGTATAATAATGTTCCACATGACATATATAACAATGACAATATTATGGCTATGGCTTTTGAATGTTGGATCAAATCAGTGTATTGACCAACCTAATATTGGTGCTAACCAGTGTTACAAGCTAGTGACAGTTGTATTTAACCATGGTCACATATGGACTTTTATGCACAGTACTGTATGTCCATTGGCCACATTTAATTAATGCATACAGCCATTGCCTTACACATGTCAGGCTTGTTAAAAGATAGGAATAAAAAAACGTAACTACTGCTACTAATAATAATACTGTTGTAGCAGAGTGGTAGACTCAATTTGTGTTTAGAAGTAACTAAGAAGAAGATGTTATCATAGTTAGAATAAGGAACTTTACAAATTTGCCGACATTTTGTGAGAAACAGCGTGTTCTGTTTAATTCAAAGGTTTTTGTGGAAAGAGCTTGTCCTTATAGAGCTATCTGAACTTTTCAACGAATGGATATTAAGGTTGATTAATAATCGGTTTGTCTACATAATGTAGGCTACCTAATTGCTTTTAGGCAAATGAGCACATTTAGTCTTGGAGGGGTGGGTGGGTTGGGGGAGGGTAGATGACATCAATATGAATAATCTCCCCAAAAAATAACTCAAAACAGAAGCATATCAGGCCAGTATACAACATACGTGACCATGTGGCCACTGTAAATGGTAGAAATCTGTAAGTCCGAGATTTGGATGCCTCTTGCCTTTTCTTATAGTTTAACCATAGAATCCTGAATCCATTCACCTCAGTCCAGGTACTAGGTGACCATATCTCAGAATTGCAATATAATATTCTGCAGTAAACTTGATACTGCATGTCACTCAAATGAGGTCCTGAATGAAGAATGAATGAGACCTGCCATGTGAATGAAGGTGAATGAAGATGTGATACACTGTACAATACATACAAGTCAACAGAGTAAATGCCTATAGATGTGATACACTACAATACACACAAGACAGCAGAGTAAACGCCTATAGATGTGATACACTGTACAATACATACAAGTCAACAGAGTAAACGCCTATAGATGTGATATACTGTACAATACATACAAGACAACAGAGTAAATGCCTATAGATGTGATGCACTGTACAATACACACAAGACAGCAGAGTAAACGCCTATAGATGTGATATACTGTACAAGACAACAGAGTAAAATATAAAAAACTGAAAAACAGAGCATGTGATGAATAGGATTTAAAGAAAGAGATATGTAGGTACTGTATAATGTCAGAGCACATGATACAGCAATTACATTGAAGTAATAGTCTCCTCCCCTCAATTGTCCAATTGGCAACATTTGCTTGCATTAGCTTATAAATGTTTTAAATGGAAGGTAAAAGAGCATCTCCCTATACAGCAGTTAAAACCATCAGCAATCTGTCTGTACCCTTCTGCAGTGAAAAAAAGATAATAAATAAAGAATAATGGACACAACCCAACCAGATAAAACTCAAGCTGTACACCTGTTTGTTGTGTGTTACTTGCACCTCAAGATACCTGCTAAGTTCTGAATCACAGCCAGAACAATTACTGAGGCTATTCATTTTTCATTTAGTTATAATGACTTACAACGCGCCTATTAGATAACAATAGTTTTGTTGCGACGTAATGATGATAGGTTACTGTAGGCTACTGTTGCAGCAAGCAAAATCTGATGCAAAAGAGTGAAGCTGTGAGATACGGTAGAGTAGACTATGGCTACTGTCAATATGATATAGCTTATTCACCCTTCACTTCTGGCATGTCTACCGTAACTTAAGTAACGATAGCCTGTATTACCAAGTCTACATATAGGCTATAATATAGCACAATCATGGAATTAATTCATGTATAGGCCTAGCCTATTTTTTTAAATGTTTTATAGCCTACAGTACAAATCGTCATATTTGGAAAATAAAACAATAAGAATATCTCACCTGTTGAAAAACGAGTCCGCTCACCCAAGCGACAGTTCTTGAAGCTATCTTTATTGGTGGTCGTTGCAATAAATGAGGTCCTCCAAAAGATGCGTGGTAGTGAGCACCGCAACTTAACAGGAGTGGATGTGCGGAGAGGAGAGATCTGCTGGACTGAATGACAGGCAGCCGCAGGAGGGTGAATCTGTGAGTGCCCAGCCCCCCACTAACACACGACCGACAGAAGACCTAGCGTTTACTTTCAAGATGGATGTTGAGTCAACGACTATGATATGTCAACCTTACATTAGTTTCAGGCGCTAAATGTTATTAAGCGCTAATTGGCAATGTTGAGATAGGCTATAGCAAAAATTAACATTTTCGATCCAGATGTAGGCTATTAGCCTACAGCATAGACTATTGTGTTTTTCAATTCTCCTCATTTAAATGTTTTTAAATGTTTAAATTAGTAAACTGATTATAAAGTCAATACATTTTTGGTAGGCCTATAGCCTATTATAGCCTATATAAAAGTAGGCTAATAAGCTTTCCAGAAATTGGTCTACATGTTACATCATAAATAGCATATCCTTCTGTAGCCTTTAAAGCCAATCTTATAAGTTTATAGACTATTTTTATAACCATTCATTTTTTGTTTTGTTTTGGTAGTCAGTATGATTTCTCCTTTCACGCAACAGAAAAGGGTATGCAGTTGATTTAACAGAATGACAGGGGAAATTGCCCACCACATTAAAGCCAAGGTGGTAGGCTGTGATTTAACGAGCTGTCCACACTGCAGGCACTTCAAGGCACACAGTCCAACTAGGCTACTGTAGCCTATCCCTTCACAAAGGCACAACAAGAAGCAGCAGGGGCCAGAGCTGTTATATAAACGCTTAAAATAAACAGTTTGAAGCCAAACATAATTTATCTACTTTGAACTAATTCATGTAAACAAGCTTTTTGCTCTGAAAATGTTAAATGTTTAAACCGGTTTGATGCCTTAAGACTTGCTAGTCTTCACAGAGGGAGGGTAGTTTTAATTTAAAATAGCTTTTACACTAATTAAACCCAGAGCATTTGTCTTTCTCAGTGAGAGCAGGGGCCACTATATTACAACACACATTTTTTCTGTTAGTAGACCTATAGATTATGTATCTATAATACAGTATATTAGAAAAATTAGCTTTCTTTATATTTATGCTGAAAGTGATTCAGTTTTAATAAATATAGCTTGACTCATTGCTTGAATAATAGCATGTTTAACACAAAACAACAATTATATATATTACATTATCATTATCATTAATATTACTATTATTATTATTATTATTATTATATTAAAGCATACATTGTTACATGATTAATAATGTTGTGTCCCTTGCAATTAATTCTTTCAAACTTACTCATGCTCATTACTCATTACTTGCTAATTTATTACATATACAATACTCTCATCTTATCTTTCAACTCTTTCTTTAGTTTAGTGCCACTGTCTACTGTCAACTGGCAGCTATTCAGGCTACTGTATAGGAGGCTTGTCATTATATAATATGTGTGAGGCATTTATATCCACCTCATTTTCAGATGCAAGGTATTCTGAAATAAGTTGGTTCAGTCGCCTGCCTGTACCCACATACTCACTTGACTCTCACTGGCATTCACAAATAATATGAATAGCAAAGAGGCTGCTCAAGTAATGGATGACCATGGTGTGTTATGGTCATTTTGCTTGCATTATCTTAGCTTTAATGTGCAAATTTAAATGTAAACAAACAAAGAAAAGTTATTTTCTTAGGGCGCAACGTGTAAAGAAACATTTACATCTTGCGCTCAATGTCAATGTTTACATGCCGCCCTCAGCAGTCACATTAAGAAATCAACTTAATACAACTTTTACTACAGAAAAAACAACACATTATACTTAATTTGAAAATGTATTTATTTATTTATTTATTACAGTAAGTATTTAGTCAACACCATGAAGCACAAGGGAACATTTGTGTATGTGTGTCATGTCAAGTCAGTTTATAGCCCTTAATCACATTGCAGGCTCAAAAGGCTGTACAGCCTACATTTCACATGGAAACAAAACAAACAACACCCCCTTAACCTTGAGAAGGGACCACAGAGGGAGGAATCCATCCCTTCAGGACAGTTAAGATACAATAGGTGATGGTAGGCAAAAACAATTTAGCATTAATACTATGTATAATAATTTTCACATTGTGCTCTGCACACAAGTTTCCCAGTTCAGGGAACATTGACACGCTGTTCTTGACCAAGGCAGCAACTTCCTCTGATGACATCACCAGGCTGGAGCCACACCATACACACAGCCTCCAGGATTGTTACAGCATCTCCCATCCACCACACTCAAAGAAAGAGAAAGAGATGTATATAAAGAGAGTATGTGTAATGTGTCATTGTATCTTCTTCCTGGAAACATATTAAATGATTACCATTATTGACCATTTAATCCTGACACACTCACACCTAAATCTTCAATTAAACATGCATACACACACACACACAAACATGTGCGCACGTGGCACACACACACACACACACACACAATATTAGTAATACACTTGATCCTTTCTAAAAGTAATAATACAGATAATGAAAA
>JAODTR010092282.1:12500-13890 GCA_025399935.1 Amblyopsis rosae | reverse complement strand
CCCCTATCCTTACCATGCCCCCCCCCCACCCCCCTCTCTCTCTCTCTCTCTCTCTCTCTCTGTATCTCCCCCTCAGACACACATAAACACATGCAGACACATTGATGGACAGGTTGCACACCCTGGCTTGGCTTTGCCTTTCTAGTATGTTCACCCACCCCCCCCACACACACCCCCTCACTGCCCGCCCCCAGCCTGTTAGCTTGTTGAAAGCGGGGCTCAGGCTTTTGAGGCCTGGTGTCTCAACATCTAAACACGTGTCGATGCGCTGTTGACCAGCCGTCATCTTCGTTTCCCCTAGAGCCCCATCCACACACACACACCCACACACACCTGAGTGTGTGTGTGCACGTGTGGGCATGTTTGTTGACGTTGCCCTGGTAACAGCATGGATCTCTCCACAGTCATCCTATCCCAAGGTTTATTGCTTCGGCCCAGAAAGCTGTAGTGTCCTACAAATGCTAAACAGTGGCTTTGTAGTCAACACCAAACTGGCGTTACCAAGGATGGGAGAGTATATTTGTTTGATCTAAAACAGGTGCCATGGCCCCATCAGTTAAAAAACATTTATAATTCCACATGATAGTTTTGAGACTTGTTAATGTGACTAGCTTGATGTTATTCTTTGTAGTACCATTGTGCAGCTATGCAGCTATGCCTTTGTCCTGATTACTGAATATGTATGTCTTGAATTCCTGGCCAGCGTTGTCTTTGCTGTGAGACACAGACTTTGTGTACACTGCCAGATCATTTTACAGACAGAGACAAGCGCCATCCTGACTGGCATGTTGGCATCGCATCCAGTGCAGAAAAGGATGAATAACTTCATACACACAAAACAGAGTGAGTCAGTCCACGCACCTCTCTATAAACCTCAACAGTCCCCCCAGCACATGAAAACAGTGTAACCTAGTGAAGCCCAACATCTTCTCTGCTCCTCACAGTTGGAGTGTAGCGCGCCGCTTATGTGGGCACCGCTTCACATGAAGAGAAAGAAAGCTCCTGGTTGCACAGTGACGGGCACTCTGTGGGGTCTGCGGGCGGAGGGTCTGCGTCGGGCGTTCGGCCGGTGCCTATGTGATTGACGGGATTGCGGGGAGTGTGGGAGGGCAAGCGGGGTGGAAGATGAGGAAGAGGAGGAAGAGAGGAGGAAGAGACGAGGAAGTGGGTTGGCAGGGGGGGTTGGTTGTTCTATCAACAAGGCCTGATAATGGAGAGCCGCGGGAAACGGCTCCGGAGGATTTTCCATGAGGTTGCACAGGAGCCCTGGACACATACACACACACACATTCATGGATGCACACACAAACACACGCACACACACACGCATACACACACACGAACGCATGCGCTCCCACACATACACACACACACTCATGGATGCACACAC
>JAODTR010092282.1:0-10000 GCA_025399935.1 Amblyopsis rosae | reverse complement strand
GACATGTGTGGTGGCTCCCAAGGTAAAGCTATATTTACCAGGGCCAATCTGTGACTATTTCACTGAGCAGCTTGCGTGAAGCCATGGCCTTTTCTTTCACAATTACTGTTTCCACTTATTTTAGTACCACATTACATTAAGTATGTATGTATGTATATAGGCCTATATATACTTAATATATATATATATATATATATAATAAACAATAATTATATGGCATACTGTATGCACAACATTGTATAGTAATTTATTAAGTTTTCCAAGTTTATAGTTTTAATATGGGAAGGCCATGTTTTTCATGAGCTTCACCACAAACCACCCATTGCAGTAACTCAGTGAACATATGTCTTATATTTATAAAGCATCCTTCCTTGTTACTGCAATAGTGAGATATAGAAATGGAACATATGAAGATGTCTTTCGCCATTGATGTGGAGTTGTAAGAGTTAAGACAAACAATCCTGCTCTTACAAGCAGACACTTAGCAGAAGTGGACTGTTAACTAAACCATTTTTTTTTTAAACGGGGTCAAAATTGTGTTAAAAAATTCCCCAAAATGTAATACGGAAGGTCATGTAATTTCACAGTGCATTTTTTGCATATGCACTTTGCGCATGCACAAACACACACACACACACACACACACACACACAAGGAGAAAATAAGAGAGTATAAATGTCATATAAAACTGATTACAGATTAAATTGACATAATCACAGACAGATAAGAACCGTGGCATTGCCTCTGGGCTGCTCGTGTGAGCAACTGAGGAGTGTGGAGACAATCCAAGCCAGCCAGGCGTGCATGCAGGTTCTTAAAGACAGGGTCAGTCATTCTTGCTAACTTCCAGTTCAAGTCAAAACAGTATCGTTCCACGGTCCTCAGCGTCGGCGCCTCACACGTCCTAATGCATTGTGAAGCAAAGCGTCGTGCTGCGGCTTTGCTGATTTACTTTGTTGAGGGGTGTTCCCCACTTTGTTTATGTTCTTATTTACGGAGCCAGGGCTGTATAGAAGTATCAGACGACACTCACAACACACACAGACAATGGTAAGGTAGTGAAATGCGAGGAGATATTTGTTGAATTTGACAAAAAGTTTATTATCTTACATTTATCTTGCAATAGCTGACTATACCGGAAGACCTTCACCCCCTGCGCACCTCCACTCCCCATTCACATCTCATTCTCCTGCTCAACCCTGGTCCACTCAGGTGTAGTCAGCTATTGCAAGCTAAATGTAAGATAATAAACTTTTTGTCAAATTCATTCAAAATATGTGTCCTTCTCGCATTTTGCTAGCTTAACGTTCTCTGTAAAATAGTCCGGTAGCCTACTTCTACACAGTCTCCAGGCGTGAAGCAGCCTTGACTGAGCCGGAAGAACCAGCTGCAATACACACCCCATTCATAAATTCATTATCAGTTTTACTGCTCCGCCAAAAGAAAAGTTCAGGTGCCAAACTTGGTGTTTGCTAATGCCTATACTAGTTTCCCCATGTTCCTGCCTTTATCTTTGATTAAACGTGTTCATTGCTAAGTGCTGTCTGCCTGTTGTGTGTTTGGGTCCTCACCGCCACTGCCAAGCATTAAACTGGGGAGGTGACAGGTATCCTGCAGCAACCTTAGCAAAAGGAAATGGTGGGGAACTGTTTAAAATAAACCTCCTTCATTCAAAGTGAGTTGGTGCGGGTGAGTCAGCTGACTGACAGCTGAGTGAGTGACAGCTGTCAGTCAGCTGAGCGTTAGCTGGACGCGAAGCGGGCAGACGGCCTGAGCTAAGATATTGCTTGATTTGTTGAAGGCAAAAAGAAGAATATCTTCTGAGATATTACTAAAGTTGAATTCTAAACGTAGTATGTACATTAAAGGAAAGGGGCACTCAAAATGACTGAGGAAAAGCACATCACACAATTAAAGGTATAGTAATCAATTATAAACTAATCGACTTTTTGTCAAAGTCACAAAATATTTCCTCGCAGTACGCAAAACAATAATAAGCTACCAGGCAAAACACAGCCTTGGCTCCATACATAGGAAGACAAACCAAATTGGTGCAGATAGCACACGACAACAATATCATAGCATTTGCAATGCGTTTTCAATGTGTGGGGCGGAGCTTCACACAATGTAAAGCATCTTTTGATTTAAGTTCGAATTTAGCAAGCATTTTCTCAAAAATGACTTACTATACTTTTAAATAGCTGACGCGTTTCGCCTTTGTTGGAGCACGTTACAACTCTATACGCTTGATGTCTTTGAGGTGGATGGAGATATCAGGTCACGGTCTCACATGTTCCAATTGTGCGGCCCTCACTGCTTCACTGACCCTATTATTGTCCTAATCTGCACGTTACGCTGTCTGACTCTGAAGTGTGTCTTCGGACCATCGGCTGCAGACAATAGCCCCATCACCCTGGGTAAATAAAAGGGGTGTTTTTCTGTTGGTCACTAAAGGCTTATTAATATTTATCATCAAAACTAATTAACTTTATCCATGTCCTCATAAATGTGTAAAAACCTACTACACGTGTGCGTGTGTACAGCCTAATTGAAACTTCAATGTCAAACGCGTCTGTGTAGGGCCCGTGGATCACGCACAGGGCCGCACAGGCCCGTGGAGCCATGTTTCATATGCCACGCGCACCAGCTCCAAAATCTAAAAGCACGTTCGTCAACCGCAGTGCAAATGCAAGTGCTGTGCAAATGATGATTGGTTGGATTTAGAAAAGGGGGGTGTTTACCAGCCAGCAGCATTTGTCTTGCTTATTAAAGGTGTGGTCAGTCATGCTCGTCAACTTCAAATCAAAACAGTATTGCTCCGCGGTCCTCCACGGAGCGGTGTACTCCACTTTGCTTATATTCCTATTTATGGAGCCAGGACTGTGTAGAAGTATCAGATCATTTCAACAAGTACAGAGAATGGTAAGATAGTGAAATGCGATAGCAATAGCTGACTTAACCTTTAAGACTGGGAAGCAAGAGCTTAACTCACTATTTTTAACCTTTGTGTTAAAATGGTTAGGATGCGACTTCTCAAACTTTATGAACTATAGTTCCCAAAAAAGGAGAGGTTCACAGTTTGTGAACACTACATATGTATATAGAAAATAAGTGCAAAAATACATTAAATCACCTCCCATGCACCTGCAACCACTATTGTTGTTGTTATTCATTATTATTATTCGTTATTCAGTTTTGTATAGCTGCAATAAAGGAATTGCAGTCTAATGCCATGGCCCCTTACAGTATACATAGTATGACCTGCATCAGCTGCTGGTTTTCATTTGATTGTATATTAAAATAGCCTGCTGACCAGACTTTATTACAGTGTGATTGTGGACACCAGCATAGGTGTGAGGCGATGTGACCTTAAAGGCAGGGTCAGTCATTCTCGAGAACGTTTGCTAACTTCGAGCTCAAATCACAACGATATTCCTCCACACACCTCACACATTAGTGAAGCTTATGGAGAGCTGCGTTATGGGACCTTAGTTTGGAAAAAACATGTATGGTAGTCAACGGCGAGAATAAAAAATATTTTAGATCCCGTTTGCTTTGTGACACGAAGCACACATATGATGTTTGAACTATTTAAAAGAAAATTCTGCGAGTCAAAATGTCTCAGTTTGTCGTGAATTTGTTGAAATATACGACTGAAAATATGTAATTAGTAAGCATACAAACCCTGTTTTGCGTAAGTGTCATGACGTTTTTGCGCCACAATCCTCAAGTCGAAGAGAGCATTGTTTTGATGACGTGTGTTGTGCGAGACGAAAGCTGTAGTTCACTGACCGGTTACACACACAATTAAAGATTACTTTATTGTTTCACAACAAACTGCAACATTCTTTAAAATAGACACACGTGTACTTTGTGTTACTATTCAAACGGGATCCAAAAATAATTTTATTCCCACCATTGACTACCATACTATACATACATATTTTTTTGTGACTTTGGCTCTCTATAGTACTCTGGTAGTACGAAAGCGTTGTTGTGTGTTCGCCACTTTGTTTGCGTTCATTATATTTTATCATATTATATTTTCGGCACGCACAGAGAACGGTAAGCTAGCGAACTACAAGGAGATATTTGTTGA
Source organism: Amblyopsis rosae (assembly GCA_025399935.1). Classification (NCBI taxonomy): domain Eukaryota; kingdom Metazoa; phylum Chordata; class Actinopteri; order Percopsiformes; family Amblyopsidae; genus Amblyopsis; species Amblyopsis rosae. Next base: position 5,901 of record JAODTR010092282.1, on the reverse strand, counting down.
ATTAGACTACATGTGTATTAGCAATTAGCTTGCAATAGCTGATTATACCTTTAAATGTGGAGTCAGCGATTGCAAGCTAATACACTTTCGCTGTTCTGTTCTGACCGGGTTCAAATATCAACAATCTTTCTCCAGCATTGCTGGCTACACCTTTAACCTTGTTATGTTATGTGGAGCTTGGGGCTGTAGTAATTCCTCGTGCAGTCATTATCGTGCGGTCAAAAGTATTGTAAATGCTTGGAGAAACGCATGTAAAAATGTGTGTCAGTTGTGCTGTTGTGTTTACCAGGCTGATGTTTCAGGGGCGGTCTAGTGGTCTGGGTGTTTGGCTCCCAGCCAGAAGGTTTTGGGTTCAAACCCCAGTGTTGACCTACCTTTAACCTGCCTAACCCCTAACTGCTCCTGGTGGTGGGTCACGCCTTGCATGGCAGCAATTGCCATTGGTGTGTGAATCGGTGAGCGTGAGGCAATACTGTACAGTGCTTTGAGTGGCCGGAAGGTTAGGAAAGCGATATATAAATGCAGTCCATTCATCCAAACCTGTGATGTTCATCAACCCACACCTTGTTACCTTTAAACCCAAGCTGAGTTGGATGCAGGTCTGACCCAGCTCAATAATAAACACAAGTCTTCTTCTCAGTGGGAGTAAAGGATTAGGAGACAGCGTTACAACATGTCTGGCCTGTCTACAGGACCCTGAAGCACAAGTCTGTCATCTTACATTCACAAGGTATGAACTACTGTCTGTCTTAATTGTGCATTCCAAGACTCACCTTTTTGAAGGTGATCTTAGATGGCATTAACCCAATCCGTGATCTCTGACCTTCAGAATACACAGTACATGTGCGTGAGTGCTACCTAGAGCCATGTAGAAGAGAGTCGCACCAACAGAAATAAAAAATGGTCAATGGTTCGTGGAGACGAAAAAAAAGTTTCAGGAAGTCCTTGGTTGGCGATATGTATTTATAAATACAGGTACTGTACATAACTGCAATTTTTGTCAATGAGTAGTCAATAAATAAATCGATTTACATTTACAATACAATTTATAGTGTACTTTAAGTATTTACGGCTGTTTCGGGAACTGTTACGAGGTTCCACGATCTGCCATTGCTGTGAAAAAACGTCCTGTTGGAGTGAATGGAGCTGACGCGTTGTCTCTCTTCTACACGGCTCTGGTGCCTCCGTTTGCTCATACTTCCACAGCCTAAAGCCACAATGCCAGCGACTAGCAGCGACGAGAGACAATTTAAAGTCAATGAGATTCTGTGACTTGAAGCCACGACAAGTGAAACAATGGTCGGCGACGCGAAGTGGGCGGGGTACCGAGTAAAGCTTATCTCAACCTTATCGCGACGCACAACGCGATTGAGGCGACTACCAATGGGAGCTAAGGATATCGTTGACTGACTGATTGACTGAAACATTCAGAGTGGGAATATATACGAGGGGGTTACTTAGGCAACCAGAGCCTGGCATGTAAACAAGCGATCAATTTTCAGCTTCAATTGCAGTGTGTCCCGGGCTTAATGCGCTGTGCAGGTTCCAGCCACAGCTACCTGCAGCACTGTTAGCTCCCTGCAACGCCCGATTACGCATGCTAGCCTTCACACAACTTCCACTATTGAGTCCGCTTAGCTCCAGACAAAGCACATGGAAGGGGAACAACACGTTAAGTGCGGCATGAAGGAGCCTATGGGAAAATAAACTGCCGTCGTCACAATGGGAGGACTCGGTCAGAGGTTTTTGGCACTGAGGCCGCAAGCGCGTCACACCGCTATTCGCCTGCAGGAACTGTGATGTCAATGCAAAGTCCTGAACGCAGCCCTCTGGACGCAGCGACGTTGCGGCATGACGCACCACACATGCTGTTTCAAACACCCCCTCCCCCACACACCCACTTTACGTCCTGCTAATCAGCACTGACAGTTGTGCCGTGGAGGTTGCCATGGCTGCTAATATCCCCCCAATAACGCACTCCTCCCCTTCCCTGCCCCCCCCCCCCAACACTCAGCCACTGTGCCTTGTCTATCCATGCCCCCCACCCCACCCCCACTCCCTCCTTCACTCGCGGCCCCGTACACCTCCAAGCCATGGGAGTGGAATTTTGGGAACATTTTTCCATGTGAGCCAGCGAGGGTCAGCGCAGGGGTTTGACGCCACGGCATTGTTCCTGAACCGTTCCTGAACCGTGCGCCGCGAGGCCAATTCCTGTCCGGTCCAAAAAAACAACCACTTTCTCACACCGTTTTCCTTCCTCCCCCCGACAGCTCAAAACAATCCCAGAGCGCCTGTGTGTGTGTGTGTGGGTGTGTGTGTGGGTACGCGGTGCGTAGGTAGCAGGCCCGAGAGAGGTGGAGGAGAGAGAGAGAGAGAGAGAGAGAGAGAGAGAGGAGAGATATATTGGCACAGAGAGCTAGAGATAGAGAAAGCTACTGTAGGGAAAGATTGACAGTGAGAGAGAGATTGACAGAGAAAGATTTTGACAGAGAGATAGAGTGAGAGAGAGAGAGAGATATTGACTGACATACATTTTGAGAGACAGAGCGGTGGGTTAAAATGTAAAGGAAAATGTTTTTTCTTGTTTGGTTTGTACACTACTACAAACAAAGGGGAAAAGTGACCCCTTCCCGCCTACTTCCACTGAACACCGTGCTGGCATCATGGCATTCCTAACAGCTGTAAGCCTGCCTGCCCCTGTGTGTGTGTGTGTGTGTGTGTGTGTATCTCTGCTCAAGCTGTGCATGCAAGAACAATGAAAAGAGCTCACTGCTCCCGTGGGCATCTTCTTTCTGCCACCTACGTTCCTACAAACCTTCCTCTATGCCAACAGGCAAAATATGACAGTGTGTGTGTGCGTGCGTGTGCGTGTGCGTGTGTGTGTGCGTGTGGGTGTGTGTGCGTGTGTGTGCGTGTGCGTGCGTGCGTGTGTGCGTGTGTGTGCACGCGAGTGTGCACCTGCATGTGTGTGTGTGTGTGAGTGCAAGGGTGTGTTTGAGAGATAAATACTGTGGTTCCTCTCTTGACTGGTTTAGAACAAGAATGCAATTTTGCTTTTCAGAGCATAATTAGTTATTGCGCATGGTTTCTGACACTGTGAGCGCTGCCCAAACCCATTTCGCCCAGACCATTGACCAAGAACAGTCCCCAGAGATAAACCAGTGGCCGTAATAATGTCACAGACGCACCGCCATAGCCTCAGACTCAGTGGCCTAGACCTATTTCTGACGGTGCTGAGACATTATTACAGACGCTGAGATGACATATGGTGTTGATGGATGACACCTCCTTCTGTCATTGGTTTATTTCCTGATTTAGAAAATTACAGTGGGAGTTGTCTCGCACATAGACGTTTTCATCGGGCCAGGAAGATGTCTAGACCGGTTTCACACAGGATCGGCAGTTGCTCGTCTTCTGGTTGGAGCGCATCTTGGGTCAGAAGTTTAACGAGCTCCAAATGTGTGTGTGTGTGTGTGTGTGTGTGAGAGAGAGAGAGTACACACACAATACACTATATCTTAGGTTTAAGCAATTGCTTGCCAGTGTGCCTTGGTACAAATACAGTATTTTATATATATGTGTGTGTGTGTGTGTGTGGGAGGGGGTCGTGGTTTGCATACATACGTGCGGATCCCAGCTCTGACTCACCCCCCCCCCCTTTCCCCCACGAGAACACTGATCGCCCCATTGTTTGATGTTGCGATGTGAACGGCACGTATATGGGACACCCTGCATTCCTCTCTGTCCTTATCATCCCACGTTTATAAGGAAGCGATTTATAGTCACACCACATCCTGCTGTGAGCCCCGATCACACCGTGGTATCGTATATACAGTACATACTATACTACCTTCCTGCATACTGCAGAGAGGAAACTCACGAGGAATGGGCCCTTCTCTGTTTCCACCAAATGTTCCACTTTGGTAAAGTTCACTTCAGTTAACTTCATTGTGCTTTTATAGGGTCTTGTCTTGCAGCAGCATGTAACTGCAGCCACAGTCCAGGACGTGTGCTAGAAATAATATAAACAAGATACACTGTAAACATTTGAGATGATAAAAATGAAATAAACAAAAATGTTCCTTAAAGTGTCATATTTGTTTTTGCTATGGAAAAGCGGCTGCAAATAAGTATTATAATGATTTAGCATTATATAATGTAAGTTGCAGGTCTGGACAGTGTATAGTACACATTATGTGTTGGGCCATTTGTGCCATGGAATATCGTTTAAAAAATATTTAGTTGTTTATATCATAAAGTATCATAAAGACATTTCAATGAAAATGCAATACAAGAACACTATTTTGATCAAATAAAAGCTTAACATAAATAACTAGATATTTTTATATTAGATAATATATATTATATTATTATTAATATTATTATTATTATTAATAATAATAATAATAATAATAATAATAATAATAATAATAACAACACTTTCCAATAATGAATATAATAAATAAATAAATAATACATACAAAATAAGAAAAAACGTATTTTCCCAATACCACCCAGTCCTAATCTGTGGGCATTAACTAAAAGTTGATTTCCCTCTTAATTGTCTTTATTTGATTACCTTTATTAAACTTTATGTTACACCAGTAATGACCATACTGTGCGTCTGTTCACTTTCCAGACTACTTGCCCATGGCAGCTTGTATTGAAGCAGTAGCATTGTCCAGGATGGGAACAGAGGACTTTGGGGATGGGGGGGATATCTGTGGCTGCTCTCTAGAGTTTCCTGCTTGTTGTCGGACCTGTCTGCATTCGTTGCCCCCTCCCCCCGCATCCCCCGCCCGACCCCTTGCTGTCTGAGAATACAGTGTGTGTGTGGGCTGGTCCTTGGCCTGCCGCTCCACCCCCCCGACACCCCTTCTTGCTGTCTGAGAATATAGTGTGTGTGTGGGCTGGACGTCTGGGAAGGCCTCTGACACAGGCCTTAGAGTGTGTGTGTATTTGTGTGTGTGTGTCTTGGTGTTCATGCGTGTGTGTATACGTGTGTCTGTGTCCGGTATGTGTGTATGCGTGTGTGAGTGTGTGTGCGTGTGTGTGTGGTATGCGTGTGTGTGCATGTGTGTGGTATGTGTGCTTAAGGAAACACCTGCCTTGTGTGGCCATCAGCACCAATGCGTTTCTCTGACCCCGCTCACATCAAGTGGCTTCCCGCTGTGCGTCACACACTGCTCCCTGAGGCATGCCGTGATTGGTCGGGGACAAGCCCCTCCTGTTCCTGGCCGGTCTAATGATGTTGGGAGGCTTGTTGCTTCCCTGCACAGACAGCTGGAGCCGTGATCACTGGACAGTCTTGCGTTAAAAGCATCCGCTAAATGATCACATTATCACTTGAGTTATTTTCAAGTGTAACAATGTGTTTTTTGAGCTGTAAACGAAGTTGTAGGACTGATCTGTGATGAGACACATCAATGCTAATGCTGCTGCATTACATTAGCACCCACATTTTTACAAAAACCTGCATTATGTGTGTTGAAAACGAACTGGCTGGTTTTCAACGTTACACACCGTCTGCTCAAACGTCATTAAATTCTAACGTTAACGTTAATGTTAATGGGGGTTTCCTCAGGCCCTCCCCTCCCCTCACTCACCTTGACACATTTTTTGTGTAGTGGGTGGAGTCAGGCTCAGAGCTGGGGTTCAGGTACACTTTAAAGGTGGAGTCAGGCTCAGAGCTGGGGTGCAGGAACACTTTAAAGGTGGAGTCAGGCTCAGAGCTGGGGTTCAGGTACACTTTAAAGGTGGAGTCAGGCTCAGAGCTGGGGTGCAGGAACACTTTAAAGGTGGAGTCAGGCTCAGAGCTGGGGTTCAGGTACACTTTAAAGGTGGAGTCAGGCTCAGAGCTGGGGTGCAGGAACACTTTAAAGGTGGAGTCAGGCTCAGAGC